>VYZT01031179.1:281178-374692 GCA_013400735.1 Pomatostomus ruficeps
GGCCGCGAAAGGTCAGCGCGCCCTGCGCTGCGGGAGCGCCCGCCGCCCGCCCCGCACCCGCGGCTCGCCTCGGAGCCCGCGCCTCCCGCGCCGCTCCCTGTCTATTTTCCCTTTTTTTTTTTTTCCCCCTCCAGGAGCTCCCGCACCTTCCCGTGTTTCCCTGAGGTGCAAAGGAAAAGCGAGGCTGGGTCCGCCGCTGAAGCCCCGGGATCGCTCCCCCTCGCCCGAAGTGCAGGCTGGCCACTCCCCGTGTTTCTCACAGCCCCGGTGGGAAAGGTGACGGGATTCCCAGCTGGGAAAGAAGGGACAAGGTTCTCCTCCACCCCGCTGGCACAGGGGCAGCCGGGGCAGCAGCCCGTCTCCCGAGAAAGCTTCTTCTCCCATGGCTGGTCCAGGAGGGATGCTCTGAATGTTACCATAGACACCAATAAACCCGGGCCCTCAAAGAATAAATTTTTTCAAACTTTTTTAAAGAAATGTGAGATGTAAAAGAGCTGGCACTCACTTTTTACACCTCCTGCTGGGTGGCTACAGTGTTTGTACAGGGGCTTGAACAGCATTTCAGGCTATTCCCCTCTTCAGTGCCCCACAGGGATTCCCTGGTCTTCTCCAAAGTTACAGCCTGAGCCTGTGCTGTGCTGCAGAAACCCATTCAGGCAAACCTGACACAGATTTATCTGCATCGTTCTCTGGCTGTTTTCTCTTTCTTTTTTTATTGTAATCTAAGATGAGCACTTAACCCTCAAAAATGCAAAGCCAGGAGTGTGCAAGGGCTCTGCCAGAAGGAAAGAAGCTCAGCAGGCTTCCCAGCTTCTGGCAGGCAGCCCCCAAACACCCCACGTTTGCAAGCTCCCCTCACTGCCGGGCTCCTGCTGTACCCAGGCCCTTCCTGGTCCCCTTGCATCCAGGGAAATTGCAGGGACATTGCTACAGATCACAGTCCTAATTCCGCTCTGAATTCCCCTTTGCTACTGAAAATGGAGCGGGTTATGGCTTAGGTATCTCTGTGAGGCTGTTTTTTGGAAAACTGTAACAGCATCTTTCCTGGGTCAGTTGGGGGGTTGACAGGAGAGACTGAAAACACAGTGTGGTGAGTGTATAAACAAGGGAATTTATGCATGTGGGCTTTTCCTTTTTGGAGTATAACCTCCAGAGGCCTTGGGTCACAGTGGTTTCAGGCTGCATTTCCTATCTTTTCTGCCCCATTTTGACTTTTGGGCTGGTTTTGGAGGCAGTATGGACGGGACTGCTTTTAAAGTGCACATCTCCGGGTTTACTGTCAGCAGGGGAAGGGGCGAGCAGGTTGTGCTGCTCCGTGGCCTCACTCAGCAGCTCGCTTAACCCCCAGATCAAAGGCACTTGGGAACGTGCTCTTTTCCCTTCGCCTGCAATTAATTTATTTTGGACAGGGATCTGCGACAGTCCCAAGTGTGGGCACAGGACCAACATATATATTTGTTTTACAAATGTGAGACACAAAGAGATCTGGAAATAGTGCTGGATTCCAGTGTCCCATCTCATCGTGACCACCAGCTCCGTGAGCATCTGCTGGATGGAGCCGGGGTGGGAATTCAGCCTGGATGTATGCACAGGGCCTTTGTCACTGAAGTGCCACCTTTCCTGTGGGTAACTCCCTACTGAAAGCCCAGCCAGAGGTAGGTCAGCTGATTGATGACATCATTTTGTAGCAGGTTTAGGAAGTTTTAGCCTGACAAACTGGATTTCAGGAATTAGGATTGTATTCCAGCTTCACATCTGAAAAAAAAATAAAGCTGACATTACGCCTCATTCCAGGTAATTAAGTCTTAATGAGCAATAATTTATTTTAGTGTCCTGAAAATTAAAATACATTAATTGCCTGGTATTATTTTAGAAGGTCCTGAGCTGACATGGCCCAGATTTGGGTGGAAATGGAAAAGTGTCGGTGCGCTGTGGAACCTGTGCTGCACCCAGTAGTACCGAGAGGCAGGACAACAAATTCCCATCCCACACCTCTGGATGAGCTCTGGCAGATCCTTTGCCTTCTTTGAAGAAGCCCAATGTTGGAAACGGCTACAAAGCTAACAGGAAAGCCATGAGTCTGGACAGAGGCTGCCTGATTTCCCACCCCCTGCACTGCTTTCTCACGCTATTCCTTCCACCTCTCAATATTCCCCCCTCTGTGTGTGTAAGTGGGTTAACAAGGGCTGGACCACTCACCTGAGGTGACAGAGCTGAGCTATGGCACTGCTCAGGCTCCCACGGGCACAGAGGAAACGCGATTTGTCTTTTCAAGAGCCCCACGAGCTAAAATAGGCTGCAGGGATGACAGGAAGCAGAGACTCCAGCTCCAGTTTTCTTCCTCAGCCTGTGATAAACCCAGCGTGCCATCTCAACACATACTTGTGAGAGGAATGGCGAGGGGATGGAGAAGCCACTGTCTGTGCAATAAAACAAAAACGCTCTCCCAGCAGCTAGGAAGGCGACGGCGGGGCTTGGCATCCGCACCTCCAGCGAGCGCTCTTGCTGGAAATATTTACAGTCTGTGAAATGGATTGTGTGCCTTTCTAACAATAATAATGCAGCTCTGGGCTCCTGTGTTTTGGAGCCGAGTGAAGGCTCTGTGTGCTCAGGGTGCTCGTGCTCTGAGGAAACGCCTGCGTGTGGCACCAGCCCCACCACCCCAAATGGCAACCAACAAACCACCCACCTCTCTGCCTTGGAGTTGCCTCTGAACTGTTTTGCTGAAGCCTTTCCCATTCTGAGGGGCACTCAGCGAAGGCAGGGATCCACTGCAGCTCCGCTCTCAGCTGGGACACCCAGAGATAAGGGCCCATATCCCTGGCAGGCACCCGGAACAGCATGAACACAATCACATGATGGTGAAACAAACTCTGGCCCTGGCTGTGACAGCAGCACAGCCCCTGCTCCTCACCTTCACCACCACACACACAGAGCACGCTCCCTGGCTCTCACAAACTCACAGGCCAAAAAAAAAAAAAAAAAAAAAAGGATATATTGTATAGAATCAGGCCCCAGAGAGCCCTGAAACCACAGGCGATGCAGGAAAGGTAAACAGGGAGTGATAAGTCACAATATAAAAACTGAGGCATGCCCAGAGGAATTAGCAGGTGGCAAGATTAAATAAACAGGATGAGTGTTTTCCATGCAACGCGCTGAAACCATAAGATTATCAAGCAAATGACTATATGATAGTAAATAGAACAAAACTCTATACAGAATACAGAACATTGTTACATTGCCATGAGATACAAGTCAAATCAGAAGCTTTTTTTTTTTTTTTGAAAAGGGATGAGAAATATTTATGAAAAATAGCTCCAGTGGTGTCTACTGTACAAAGCAGTCTGGTGTAATTTTCAGTTTAGTAGGCTCTCAAAGCTGGGATGGTTGGAGAGGTGTTTGTGGGGAAGGAGTTTTGTTTCTAGTGCCCTTTCCTTGCTGCTTACCCCTGACAGACAGTGGGTCCTGGGAGAGGAAGACCTCAGAGCATGGCTTTTGGCTCTGTAGCACTGAGGTAGAGCTCATGTGCCTTAAGCACAGACTATTTTATTTGTTTTGAATTTATTTGTTTTCATTTGGGTCAAGCATAGGCACTTCTGTGCATGCTTTTATTAAATATTACTTCTGTGAGCAGTCTCTGCTTCCTTTTCAAATTTTTAAAATTTTTATTGTGATTTAACGTTTTGCAGCACTCAGTGGGGAAAATGTTACTGCCTGTAAGTAGTAACGTCCAGGAGGAGCAAGACTATTCCCTTTCTCAGGTCCCCACGAAACACTTTCACCGGTTTGCTGTTAGCCACGAATTTGGGAAACACCCCGGGTTTTCCCATCCGCGCTGCCGAAGTTTCCGAGTGTCATTTTACCCAGGGAGGCAGAGGCACCTCCCACTTCTTCCCCGCGCAGTTTGCATTGGGAGCAGCATCCCCCAGGAGCCCCAGCTCTGGAATGAGCCCGGGAGATGCTGTGTGCGCCCGGGAGCGCCCGGGAGATGCTGTGAGAGCCCGGGAGATGCTGTGAGCCCCCGGGGGATGCTGTGAGTGCCTGGGAGATGCTGTAGGCGCCCGGGAGATGCTGTGAGCGCCCGGGAGATGCTGTGAGCGCCCGGGAGCGCCCGGGAGATGCTGTGAGAGCCCGGGAGATGCTGTGAGCCCCCGGGAGATGCTGTGAGTGCCCGGGAGATGCTGTAGGCGCCTGGGAGATGCTGTGAGCCCCCGGGAGATGCTGTGAGTGCCCGGGAGATGCTGTAGGCGCCCGGGAGATGCTGTGAGCTGCGCTCGCAGGAGCGCCGGGAGCAGCTTTGACTCAGACCGTGAGTCACGGCTGCTTCCCGGTTCTCCCCTGCTGATGGAAGGAAATTCTGACAGCCGTGGCACAGCTGCACCGGCCAGAGGGGCGGGGAGGGAAATGGGGCCCACTCCCAATTTTTTTAAACCCTCTGCTATTGGATCCTGGCCCCATCTCCATCCCAAAGCAGAGCCAAACTACTGCTGATTTGAGTTTCCTTTTGGTGAGGTTGCCATCATCCATCTCCACCTCCTGTGGGATTCTGGTGCTGTGCTAAAAATTATCCATGCATTTAGAAAGGTTTTCCTTAACCCCAAGCACTTCTTGCTATAGGGCAAGTCAATTGGTCCATGGCCATTTCCATCAGTGTGTGTTCCCAGCTTTTTGGTCTGTGTGACTAACAGCAGCACGAATTGACTACCTTCTTGAACTGAATCTTCAGGTAACCACAAGAGGAAAAATCAGAATGGTTCTCAATGGTTTCCTTGTACAGTCCAAGGCAAAAATCAGTCCACAGTGTTTCCGCATTCCTAACCTGCCTCTGTGTCTTTGGTCTTAAGCAATGGAGGCAAAAAAGAAATTATACAAAATGGCTTAGCAGAAGTTACCTGTAGAGCTTTAGTCACTTGAATCACAATGAGAAAGAAAGAATGAAGCTTTCACTTGTGACTCCACTTACCACGCTTTGCATTTATGGGAGACAGCATCTCCCTTGACACACATTTAGGCCAGGTGTTTACTGCAACTTCATTTTGAACCCGCAATGGTCTCACCATTTATGATTGAGGCAACAAAGCCTTTTGTTGTAAAATACAAAGAGGCACTGACAGTGAGTCAGGTTAATCCCCTTTAAGTGGCTTGGATACTGGAAGGCTGCAGTCGTTCTACAGCAGATTCAGCATCCTGCACGCACTGGCAGCCCACTGAGAGACAAGGTTTTAACATCTCATTAACTGTGATGGGAGTTTTGCCATCAGCAGCGATGGTTTTCATGTGCCAGGACTTAAATATTTCATATCCTCCTTCGTTACCAGTAGATCTCCACTGAAACAGCTCAAGATTTGTTATCCACTGGAGATTAGACTCTGTAAAGCTCAGGGTTCTGGCAGCACTTGCCAAAGGAGATGCTGGTTCTCCCAGCCCATCCACGAGGCCATCTGCTCACCAGGGTAACAGAGACCACACCCAGAGACCCAGCCCATGGGGTTTTGCTCCTTGTCCATCCCACCTCCTAAGCAGCCAGGAGCCAGTGACCTCCCATTCCTGAAAATACTTCCCAAAAATCTGTACTTCTGTAAATGAGCACAGACCTGAAGCTACAACAGCACCAGATTGTGGTAAAACAGCAAAGAACCTGTTGCACTAATATTTGGATAGCATTGCACTCACCTATCTGCTTTTTCTGATTTGAATTACTGCAATGCAGCCCTCAGTGGTCATACAGAAATTACCTACCGATATTGTAAGGCCTTTCCATGAGACATTAATGATGAAATTACACATGAGACTGTCACTTAAATGTAGGTTTAAATTCTATATTTTCATATATTCACTTGGAATATATGAAAGGATATTGTGGTGTAACCTGGTGGTTACAGATTTTTGTGTGTTTGGTTGTTGGGGTTTGTTTTTTTAGATAGCCACAGTTTATCTCCAAGGTGTTTGTGGTTTAAACATATGAATCATGAATTGAGTCGGGATCTCTGTGAAGACTCCCTGGAAACAAGAGGACAATGAGCTGAGGATCCAGTCCAGGGCTGAGTCAGTGGCATGTTCAGAGAGACTCACCAATATTTTCCAAAGCACAGACACCTATGGCCTGCAGGAGAAACTGTGAGAGTGGTGAGCTGGTGAAAGGAACAGCTGTGTTCACTTTCTCAGCTTCAGACCTCTGTGTTTCTGCAGGACAGGTCTTGAAGGAAAGAAACAGAGACAAAACTGAAGGAGGAAGTTTCAATATGCAGTCACCCCTCTGAAGCAGATGTTAGCAAGACAGAGCATCCCCTGCAGCAGCTCCTGGTCGAGGTAATCAGGTATGGCTGTGCCCTCATGTTCACGTGTTTGAATATCAGAGGGATCCAAGAAGGAATATAGACCTTTTTTTATTGTGCTTTGAATCCATATAAATAAAATAATGCAGCAGTGATTGTTTCCTGGTGAGACTGAGCACCTCATACCTTCCTGCATTGTATCTGTAAATATAAATATCCTGTCTATATCCAGATGGGTAATTAGGGTTAACAAAGCCAGGCCATTTGTTACTGTACACAAATGTGCCATAAAAATGCACCACTCGCAGCTTACATGAGTGTTTGGGAAGCAGGCAGCCAGCACTGGGTCCTGTGTGATCCCACACGCCAGGTCTCTGCTTCCCTCCAGGAACAATCAGGGTGGGAAGGCAGGCAAAGCCAGAGGGGATGACCAAACCGAGGTGACACAAAAGCCTGGAGCTCTGGGTTAGGTTTAGTGATAAGAAAGGAGGGCTGGACAAGAAGGAATAAAAAATATGATAACAAAAGTTTGTAAACTCCTTGTGTCCTATTCACCATGACTAATCCAAAGTCAAATGTCTCTGGTGAGCTGTTGCCTCCTGCCAGGGTAGCTGTGCCAGCCGGGCTGTTCCTTCAGCTCTAATGCCACCTTCTCCATCGAATCTTAATAAATCTTTTTAATTGCACCACTTAGGAGTTAATCTGTCACGGGAGAGTTTTTCTGTAGCTCCCCTCCAGACTGTCAAACCCGTCTGCAAGAAAGGAAGAAAGGAAGAAAGGTTTTTTTGCGGCTATTTTTGTCAGGCCTCAGATCCGAGAGGTACCGCATGGAGGAGTTCTCTTTTTCAGAGGTGAACTCGAATCACAGCAGCCCCTTGCTGGCCACAGATGAAAACAGAATTTGAGCGGGTTCAGGAAGCTCTGTGTGTATCGTTTATGTAGGTCAAGGTGGGAAATAGACACATTCACACATTTCTGGTGATTCTGGCCATTTCTTTTCAAAGGCAGCTCTTGAATGCTCCCTTTCAAAACACAGGGCTTTCAATGCATGCAATGTTTCTTTGGCCTATTTTATCAGCTATAACAATGATAAAAACTGGGTTTATTTTTATATCTATATACACACAGAGAATTCTTTTCTCTTACCAGCAGGTTGTATTCCCATGGGAAGATGCCAGCACATACCCTGAGGATGAGGATAGCAGCAGCTATGAGGCGAGGTACTTGGCACAAGGTCTGAAAGGGACCAGTGACACAGAGGGAGAAATTCCAGTGGCTCATCCTCTCCCTTTTCCCGTGTACAGCCTGCACACCCAACAACTCACACACCTTAGAATATTGGTACCTGAAAACAGGTCCTCAGATACCTTTCACCATCAGATCACAAAGAGCATTATTTAATTGTTGATTACGGACAATAAACCCGAACAGAATAAAGAGAAGAAATCTCAGTGTTCTTTTTGAATATTTTTGAATAATGTCAAAAATGGATATATTGCAAACTTATAAGTACCTGTAATTTATCAGTGGGTTTGGGAACATCTGGGCATATGTAAAAACAATCCTGAAAAATTACAAGGTGAAACTGGTTTTGATTCTGAAAAAAAGCTTTCAAAATATCTTTTTTCCCTATGCCCTAATTTTCACACCTTTCTCGGGCAGAGTTATTTAAGTCCTTCTCCACGAATCTTGCATCTTAAAAGACACACAGATGAAATTGATCTTTATCATGTTCTTTTAAACACGAGGGGGCACCAAAAAGCCAGAGGAGCAAGATAAAAACAATTCCCATACAATAAATCAGAAAAAAACCTGTTACAGCTCGATAGCCTTGTCAAGTGAGATGGATTTTGAAGGGAAAAAAAGGGAAGCAATGCAATGTTTTATCATTCCTTCATCTGAAAAGACTGGGAAAACAATCCCTGCCATGCGCATCTTTTGCTGCCTCATTACTTTTACTAGCTGGAATTTGGATTATTTCCCACCACGGATGGTTCTCAAGGAAGGTGGAATCCTGTGTCCATGGTTTTATAAAGGGAGAATCCAGCTAAAAGAAGCCAAATACTCCCTAAAATGAAAAGTTGAGACAAAGACCATTAGATTTTTTAATTCTTTTTTGCTATACAAGTATCAGTAATGCTTGTGTCGCTCAAATTTCCAGCCCTTTTCCAATCAAGTTGTGTTTCCCTAATAAAGCCAACTAGAAAGGAAGTTTTGATGTTTAAATTAAGATATGCAAGTTCTTAATGTAGGGTGATCTCACATCTACTGGAATATGGGTGTCTGCCCCAAAACCAGGGAATTTTCCCAGTGCAGAGGGTGAGCAGGAGACCCAACACCACGGAAAGCTCGAGAGCAGAGCTGCCATGTGAGGGAAGGGCCTTTGGAACTGCTGGGTGTCCACAGAGCTTTTCCAGCCCCGCTACAGATTCCGGGCTCAGGCTGTGGGGTCTGGTGTGTGGCAGAGCACCGCTGCTCATCCTCCTCCTGCTGCTGCGCACGAAAGGCAGCGGGACCGGAAGGAATGCCACGTTTTAGAGCACTGAATGAAAGCAAGGCTCCTCTGGGCCTTCAGGGAATGGCTCTGACAGAGCGTTTTCTTTCTAACTTTTCCTAACTTTTCCTTTCATTTCTCCTCTTTGACTTCTGATACTGAGGGTTTCCTCCTGAGGAGTTTCCTGCTTTCTTAGGGGCACTCTCGTTCTCTCTGGATTTTTTTATGTCTTCCTAACTCTCAAGGCAACTATCCATCTAGCCCTTCCCTCTTCCCAGCCTAAACAAACATTGGTAGAACGAGTTTTCAAAGGAATTAACACTTTCCAGGTCAACATGAGGTCTCAAAAGAGACATCTGTAACTGAGAGCTCGTTTAGGTGGATTCCTTACGTCAGCAGGTAACAGTCACAAGGAGGCCTTTTTTTTTTTTTTTTTTTTTTTTTTGCAAGTGTTCAACCGTTTTACCTCATAACTCATTTAAAATCCCAGGTGAGCCCTGCATGGAGTTAAAATGTCTTTGCTATGTAGTCAGACCATACACAGGTCGATTATTCCATCCATGAGATGATGGTCCCGGTATGAAAGTTCCAAACTTCTGTTGTTCTGCTTGGGAAAATGGTTCTACAGTGACACAGATCTCATGGTTAAGATTTGCCTGATAGCTGGCTGTGTTTGGACCTGCACAGGGCTGCTTTTCCCATTCTCTGTGTTCATCTAGGTTATGGGTTATGAACTCCCTGTTCACTGCTGTGTTTGTTACCTGTTTAATGTAGGTAAAACTGCTTATAAATGGTTTCCAAAATGAGAAAAACCTTTGGGCTTTGTTATAGATATATGAGATGTGATGTGTTCCTTAAATTCATCACAAACTCGGAAGCATCCCATGACTCCAAAATGGGCTTCTGGATAAAACACAGAAGAGGGAGTTGGGATATGTGAATCCTTTTCACACCATTCCCTCTCTTGTCAATATGAGTCAGTGAACTGTCTGTGCCTTATTCTCGTGGGTAAATGTTTACCTTGTGCATTACTGACCACAGACCCAGCTATGAGGAATAAACCCCACCACTTCTCAAACTCGAGACCGAAGCCTGGCTGCTCCAGCCTTGACATCAGGGCTTCTTCGTCTGCACTTACCAGGCCTTGAAGTCAGGGGAGTGTCTGACTTCATGAAGTTTGTAGATGTGTGAGGGGCTCTTTGTTCCATCACTTAGCCTTAAATAGGTGTTGGGATGGAGTAGAGGTGAGGAGCAGGTTAGTTTAAGAGTATTCAACTGCTGCCTAATCCAAATTTTTGTCTCTTTTTGCTTAATTCCAAAAATACTAGAGGCTCTGCCCCAGGTCTCTAACTGCGTTTGTGATGCAGGCATTTCTGTGTGTGTGTGTTGGTTGCAGCATTAATTCCTGCACATGCAAGAGCTGGGGTTTAGCTTGTGCTGAGCTGCACAACATCTCTCCAGGCAGAGCTGCTCCTGTCTGACACTGCTGGGACATTCAACAATCAGCTCCCTCACTAACACTGACCACCATCACCTGATGCTTTCCTTCAGCTCTTCAGTGAGCTTTGCTTGCTTTTTGGGAGTCATTATTCCTGCAGCTGTGCTCGGGTTTGGCTCCTCTTTTTCCCTCAGAGAAATACATTTTATTCTTTTTGCCTTCCTTTCATTTGTCACCTTTCCCTCTTCTCGCTACAGATGTTTGCCCGATAGTGCTGGGATGCCTTTGAGAGGTGCCTGACATTAACCATGGCTGCAGCGTCCCTCCCTGCAGTGAATCCAAACAAGGCACAGCACCAGGAAAGCTCTCCAAGGACACCGGAGCAGCCTCTGTCTTTGCAAAAGCTGTCCTGGGATTTTTAACCTTCACACCAAATGCCTGTTTCTTATCCACCCACCATACTTAATCATCTGCCTCAGACATTTGAATCAGCTCTCTGGGGATTTGGAATGGCTGATTTAAGGAAACAAGGTAGTCCATCGTTGATAATGAAATTGGACTGTGATTATGGCTCCACATGAGCACCTGTTGGTGCCAGCACTGGCTCAGTCCATCCCTCTTCCTGCACATGCTGGGCCTTTCACTCACTCCTTCCTCTGAACTACGGCTCTGGAAGCCTGTGAGAAACTACCCAGGCAACTTCTCTGAATGAGGTAAAAAAAAGAAAAAGAAGATTTGGGGTTTTTTTCTCATTTGAACCAGTTTCTCAAACAATCTCTCAATGGCAACACATTAGTGATGGCCCAGAGCGGGAGGCAGCTCGGAAAAGGGGAAAGAGTTCCTTATAAAATCTGAAATAACCATGCTGCTGAAAGTGGCACTACAGCCTGAACTGGAACCAGGCACAGAAAAGTTAAAGCATGGCCCTTTGTGCATACTGCAACTTCCAACATCGTGAATGTCAGGTCTGATAAAGTTTCCTTTCAGGCAGCAATGAAAACTTCCTGAACTTTATTTCATTCAATCTGTCAACCATGGCATATAATGTTTCAATCAACCTGAAATAAAGTGTTCTTTCCAAAGCACAGAACTTTCCTGCAGACAGGAAATTCTCTTACTAGCCAACCAAATAGAAATAAAGTCAAATGATGAATACAACCTGGCTTTCTTGCTGTTACATTTAAATTTACACCCAAGACATTGAAAAAACTAGGAAGAAATTGTACCTTAACCTTTCCAAATTGCAAAACTCAAGCTCAAAAGTAAAGCTTTTGAGCCTTTTCTGTGCTGTGCAGGTGTGCTGCAGATTTCCCCTTGATTTTACAATACTCAGTTTGTATTGAGGAGGAAAAGGAACTTTGATCTGCAAAGATCAATTTTATCCATCAGCTCTGGAGCTGCCCTTTAAAAGGAGCTAGTGTTTCCTGAATGCAAAACCCAGAAGCAGTCAGGAACCTCAGACATGCCGGGTAATAAAGCACCCCAGGGAGTCAGGAAAGTGTAACTAACCTGAGTGGAGAAGTGCACAGAGCTCGTGGAACTCATTCTTACATTCATCCCTTCTCCCCATGGCCTCCCACGTGGCACCAGCACACAGGAGACTGTGTCCAGTGGCAGAGGAAAGAGCTGCCTCCTCCTCAGGTGGCTCTGCTTCAGTGGCACGCCGTGCTAGAAACGAAACAAAGCCCTGCTTGCCTTGAAAGAGCCTGGCCGTGAGAAAAGGGAGGTGGCAGCCGTGGTCCCAGCACTCTGGCAGTGCGTGGCTGTGCTGTTGTTGAACACCCAACACTCAGCTGACGAGAAAAACCTCACCTGGCAGAGCTGCACCAGCGTCACCCTGAGCCCTGCCACGCTGCGAAAATTGTAACAGCTCCCTTGATTTTTGTCAGGGTGAAGGAAGACATCCTTCCCTCCCAGCTGCATGCCATTGCCCTCTTTTCGGAGGAGTGAAATCCCTCTGACTTAAGGTTTCGGTTCAGAACATAACACAGACTAGAAGCAGAGAATAAAATCCCAGGGATGTAATTCATCTGCTTGGGCCCGGGTCTGGTGCCAAGAAAGCCTCCAGCAGGATGGAGAGGTGATCAGCACTGGCTAGGAATGGCATCACCACCAGGAGAGCCCTGGGGAGCTCTGTGCAGCAGCCACTGGGCTTGCAGGGTGATAAAACGCAGGAAAGGGAGATGTGTAATGAGGGCTTTGTGGTTTGAACCTGTCTCCTTTCACTGCGCTGATCAAAAGCAACTCTGGCTAACTCAAAAATTTTTAATGTTAAGTAGGGATAGTAACAAATCATTAAAAAACCTTAGGGTGCTGTCAGACAATCTCATGTTTAAGTTTTGATAAAGCAGCAGTTTAAGAGTTGCCTAGGGCAGGGCTTAAGTATTTATACATATTTTATTAGCATTCATTTATAATTACCAACATGTTATTGTGCCAGATGTATGTTTATAAATACCACCAGACTCACTGTAGCACCAGTTTCACTTGTGTGATAAATATTGACGTGTTTGTCTTAGAAAATGATCTCTCTTGCTTTGGAGTCTTTAATTAGTTCCGCTTTCTGTCATTCCCTGGAATTGATTTTTGCATGTTTACTCTTTGGGAACTGTGTGTACAATCCTTGCATAGCTGCCAGAACTTGGGTGATATGTTGTTCATCTCTGGAGCTTTGTTGAAAGTGTTTTGAAAAGTGAAAAACGGAGGTTTCTATAAATCTGCTGGAGAGTTGTAGCCAGTTTTGTTATTTTTTAATTTTTTTTTTTTGTTTTAGAAGTTGAAGAAACTTGGAAATGGGCAGGAAAGGTTTAAAAGTGTTTTCTTTAACAGTTTGAAACATCGTATTTCATGTTGCTATTATAAACAGTGAAATGCCCTGTTCCCTTATTTGGTTAAAAAAGCAGACAAGCTATATGCACTGGGTATTCTGCCTTTAGGACCTTTTTTTACAACAATTATTAATTACAGAGCATGCTAGTTGGCATCCCAGATTGGTGCTACTGAGCTGAGAAGCCAAATATTGAAAGTTTCTGTTTGAAGGTTCAGTTCATAACCCCTCTGTTTGGATTAAAAGCAGAATGTTTGTGTGAATTTTTTTGCAAAAAAGTTGAGCTTCCAATGTTTAATGGAAGTGGTATTATAACACAGGCCATGTCTCCAAAGTCCTCTCAGAGTGAACAGCAAAACAGTTTTAAATGCAAACATATGTTTCATAAACTTTGGTTTATTTAACTATTTTCTTTTTTCTTTTTTTTTTTTTTTAATGAGGAGGTGAATTGTACAGCTGACAAGAGTCAAAATTAAGCAGCATTATGTTCAACAAGCGTTCCATCTGGAGGGGTTTTCTTTTAAGCTTCACAACAAAGATTTTCTCTTTATCTCAGATTACGCAACATTCAGTGACTGGAAGTCCAGTCTGTGTCAGAATTCTCACACTGCTCGGCATCCCATCCTCCAGGTTTGTTGTCTGTTGCAATCTTAGCTTAAATTTAGAGTTTAAAAGCGTTGTGCTGGCCTGCAGTGCTCAGACATGAATCACCACACACCCAAGGTCCCCACACATCCATGGCATTTATTCAGGAGGAAGCAGTCCGTCTCACCCACGGCTTGCCCATGAGTTGGGTGGCAAGTCTGCTTCCAAGAGGTGCTAAACTACCAAAAACTAGGGATGTCTTTAGATGAACATGTCCTAAACGTTTTAGATGGAAAAGTGGAACACAGAAAGAAAAGAAAAATATTGTGGAAGACTGAGGAGACATAATTTGCCCGGTTGGACTCTGCTCCCCCAAGATCCACACAAGGCAGAGTGGGCTGTGCTGAGAGCAGAGGTGCTGTAATAACCCACCAGGGTTTTTCTGACACAAAATAGGCTTGGGGAGGGGTGTGTGTCTGTGTAAATTCACTGTAAAAGGAGAAAGTTCACAGTCTTCAGACCCCAGATAAAGGCACTGGAATTTACTCCCTTTTTTTCCCCTCACAGATGATCTGGGATCACCCCGAATAGAGACATTCTGGCATGCTCTGACCAAGTGAAAGACTGTCTCTTGCCCTAAAACTCACAGTTTTGGGTGGTTTTGGGGGGTACGGGTTCAAATCTGGGAAGAGATTTTCAGTACTAGACATTACATGGCTCTGTAAGTGCCTGACACTGCCAGGCAAGTAATTAAAGATTGCTGTGAAAGAAACCCAACATCTCTAAAAATGAAACAGAAATCCTCTTTAGCTTTTTGAAAATTCAAAATGGAGCATTGTTTTTCCAAGTTCAACTACAGTAGAAAGGGGAGTTCAGCAATTTTAACTTGTTTTAATTGTTCTTTACTACTCGCAGGCATGAGAAAACATGTCTATAACATAAACACTCAGATTACCTGTCTCGTGGAATAAATTTGAAATCTATACTCTGAGCACCTAACCCAGCCTCTATCACTCTGGAGAGAATTTAACTTCATATTTTAAAGGAGTTCAGTTTTTCTGTCTGACAACTTTTCCAGTAGCTGGTACTGAATGCAACTGAAGAGTCCGGTGGGGAATTTAACGCCTGGAGTCACCAAATTCTCACCCTTGGGTGAAAACTGGAAGACTTATGGGTCAAGTGGAGAATAAAATACAGCAAAATGTTAGGTTGTGCTTCTGTTTGGAGTGTCTGGAAAAGTGTCAGTGTGTGGAATCACTCCATCTAGGAGAGGCAGATTTTACCCTTCATCATCCCTGCCAAATGGGAACAACCAGTAAAATGAAAATATTGATCTAAAATCTTGCCATACGCTGCACATAATCAGCAGAATGGCCTATTACATGAGTACACTTCACATTAATAGAGTTCCAGGGATTAATGAGGTTAAGAAATATCACTGGAGACACTGGGCAAACTGGCAAGTCTGTTCTTTCTTGTGAAGCTGTGCAATTAGAACTGAATCCAGGCTCATTCGTAGCTCTCACACTGAGATTGCAACATCTGCAGGTGAAGGAAAAAGCCCCTATAACAAGCAGCTCAATGCCACATGAGCCATTACAGCCATAGCTGAGATAAATGATGACTGAAATTTGGTGAATAAAATCTTCTAGATACAAATCCAAAGTACCCCAAAACTCACAACATAAATTCAGAATTATATCCCCAAATCTGGGCTGGTTTACAAGGTTTATTCAGCACTTGTCTCTAAGTCTTACCATGCAAAATCCAAACCTCGTGAACTAGAAATAGAATCAGGTTAAGCACATAGGTCTTTTCTTTGCTTCTCTTAATTTGGATCATGTACATCCAGCAAGATGGTCTTAATTATTTTTATGTGCACCAAAACTGTTCCAGAATTAGCAGAGAAGGGAAGAACTGAATGGAAAGAAAACCTTATCAAGCGAGGAGAGCTGATGAGGACAGTTCTGAATTAGTTTTGTCAGCAGCATTTCTGGCTTCCGAGAATCTGCAGGGTCTCGTTTCTGAGATGTCAAGCCAGCAGTGGGGGAGTTGCCAAAAATACAAGACAATTTAAGAATAAATATAAATCCCATCTAGTTTAGAAGAACTCGTCATAGGGTAAGAGTTTCCCACAGGACTGAACAGAGCCAGGGAAATGGTCCTTCTAAGGACGTTTCCGTTTGGGAGGAATCCCCCTTCAAAACTCCAACGTGTTGTCACAGAGCCACTGTCTCCAGCTGCCAGAAAGAGTCCTGTGAGAAAATCACTACCCTGACATTTCCTTCTGAGGTCTCTTCTTTCTCATTTTCCAACTGGAGAGCCTCTGCCTGGGAGTGTGAGTCAGTGGCATGAGCAGGATCCGTCGTGGTGTAGCCTCAGAGGTAGAAATGCAGCTTTTCCATGGATTCCTATGCCCCATTTCCTACTGCTTTATCCGAGTGCCCTTCAGCAGTGTTGGACAACAGGACTGACACCTGCCTTGTGCCCGCTGCCTCATCTCCTGGCCAGTGGGAGAAGTGGGAACAGTGTGTTTTATAATACACACCCCCTCCCAAATGTGTGTAAATGCACACAGAGCTCTGCAGGCAAGTTAGAGCCAGATCAACACCCCAGACATGCTCCCTGAGCTTTGTCTGGAGCATTGTGATATTCAGGACAGTCCCCAGCTGCTTGGGAACTCATCAGGAGATGGGGAGGCGTGCAAAGAAAGTGAATTTTACCCTCGTTAGAGAGCTCCACCACACCAGGGGAGGACCTTCTGCATCACCCTGGCCAAAGATGTTTCTTGTGTTATCAACAGCAGCTCATAATTAGGAGTTGCTCTTGAAAGTCCAGGAGCATTTCTAAAGTCAAGGCAAACTACAGGCTTGACTGACCAATTGTAAGACCTTTAACCAAGGGCACTAAAATATAAGTTTTTATTACTTTTGTCACATAAGATGAACTGTGCTTTGAAAACACCCAGGTTCCAGGAAACACTGCATATGAAGGGGTTGCTTTACAGTACAAATAGGCTGAATTAAAGTAATCAAATTTGAGGAAAGTGGTTATGAAATATGGTCAGTGTTCAGAATGAAACTGTAAGAAACCCGGCCTTTTTCTATGCAGATGACTCAAGATTCTTTTGCTCACCTCAATGTGCTGGTCCATGGGACTTTCCATGCCTTGATTCTCCAAGGAATCCCAAAATTACAGCAAAAGCTGGGGGAAAAAAAAGGACAGCAGGGTGGCAGTACTCAGAGGACCCAATTCCTGTAATTATTCACGTAATGTATGACCTTTACTATCTCTCTGTGCCTGTGTCTTTCCCTATTCTTGGTCTGCTTAGCTTGAGCCTTCTCAGAAACACCGCTCACATCTGGGCATCAGCATCGCCATCTTTCAGTAAAACTATTCTGAATTTTGAAAAAATGAGTTGGACATTAGAAAGGTGCTTTGGAGAAGGACTTGGGAAAATGGAGTTCACTTCCCAGGTGCAGCACAGGGCTCCTGCATGAACTCAAAGAGGTGTTCAGCTGTGCTTCCACTTCCCATGTGTAAACCAAGCAGTTTTGATTGCTTTCAGTGTCTTGCCTAGTGGGATTTGAAATTCTGTGCTGCCTGGACCCCTGACAAAGTGTATTTATCTACATGCAGCACCTGGCATGGGGGGACCTCAGGCACCGTCTCGGGCTGTGTTACATCCTCTGGTTACGACAGTTTTGCCCAGTGTTGAAGATTTGCATATTTATTTGCACCTTTTTCCCAAGCCTGGAAGACAAACCAGCTTTGGAATTTGAAACTGAATTC
Source organism: Pomatostomus ruficeps (assembly GCA_013400735.1). NCBI lineage: Eukaryota > Metazoa > Chordata > Aves > Passeriformes > Timaliidae > Pomatostomus > Pomatostomus ruficeps. Next base: position 298,590 of record VYZT01031179.1, read on the forward strand.
AGGTAGTTTGTGAGGTTCACCAATGCTTCTAAACTTTTTTTTTTGGTAAATCTGCCTCTTTAGACAGTGAGAAAATGTGAAATTAGATAAACTTAATCTCTTTTTGTATTTTGCTATCAGAACTTTACACAGCTCAGATTTTCACTTTGCATCCACTACAGATAAAATTGCCAATCTGGATTCCTTACCGAGGTTAAAATGTTGGCAGAGCTGTTGCCCAGGTACGGATTCCTGTATTTTTTCCCTGTTTTTCACTCACAAAGTTGACACCAACATTGTTATACACGTGCCAGTGGGGGCAGAAGGAGATTCTGGCATTGTGTCAGCTTTCAAATCATCCCGTAAATACAGAAGGTTTTACCCCACAGCCAATCCTATTGCTCAAAAACTGAAACTTGGGATTCAACAGCAAACTGCTACACGGGAAAATTTAGTTCAAAGCTTAGGTGGCAGTTGTTACTCCCTCTTCTCCTTCTTCTGAGCCTTAGAAATTGCCCTTCTCTTCCCACTGCAAAGAGACCTCCTTTTAAGTGCATTTCCCTAAGGAAATGAGAATGTGGATCTACTTAATTTAAAAAGACTGCACGTAACTGTGTTTTGGAAATTTTCTAATCTGCTGATGAGCTGCAGTCCTTCTCACTGTGCTGCAGACACTGTACCAAAACAAACCAAGGTTTTGCTGACACTCTTTGCTCTCCAAGTGGATTCTCATTTTCAGAAAGGATCAACACATCTTCCACCACAAAAAGGTCAGTCAGGTCCTTCTACCCCTCAGCAGATGTCTGAGCTTCGTTTTTTATTTTACTGGGAATTGGTATCGCCAGAAACTGGGACACTTGTTTCAGCGCTTTAGAGAAATGGGAGGATTAAGATTAGGATTTCACGCAGTTTAAACCAAAATAAATCTGCTGAGGAATCTTGGTAGAAGGAGAATGTCAGGTAAACGGAGCTGGAGGTTGATTCTTAGTAATTGCTGAGAGCAGCTAAACGGTAAAACAGCTGAAATGCACCCCGGTTTGTCAGGAGAGCTGAAGAAAACCCCAAGTTATCCCTCTATTTTTCATTCCACACATACTGAAAAGCAGTCCATTTATTTAAAAGTAAGGGGGGATACTGTGTGGGAATTAGCAGTGATGAAATGCTGAGACTCCCTGAAAATCTTAATCAGCACGATGTTATTATTGCTTCACTCCAGTCCTTCAAAGTACATTCTGTTCTCAGACTCTTCAAGTTAAATGATTTCATTAGAAGCCTTTAGGCTTAGAAAATCATAGTTATCCGTAATATTCTCAGCTAAAATTAGTTATATGCTGTGTGAACTATGCTACAGTAGTGGTGTTGTCATGTGTGCTGTTCAAACTGCTTTACAAATGTGAACTGGTTTTTCATCTGAGTTATAGTAAATATCTATTTTTGTACTTCATTTTCCTGTCTATGGTTTAATATTTTGTTTAAAGACAGAAGTATGTGTATTTTATCCAATCCTGCTACCACCCTACTAAAATTTTAGACTGTTGAATAGAAGAAAATGAGATTTGTAGACCTTTGAGTGCCTTGGAGTTCCATCCTTATTCCTATGCATATTTTTAAATAAATGCTTCACCCTTAACTTTTTTTGTAACTGTATCAGTGATATAAATATACATTTAGAGTGGTTTTCCTTTGATGAAATAATTATTAACCTCTCTCTTTTTCATCCTTAATTTTAAGTCATTGCTGGCACAGGTCCTGTGCAGTGGCTTTAAAACCCAAGTAATTCTGACTTACCAATCGATATTAGTCATATATCACCAAAACGTGGGAATCATTTCCTACACCAGTCATTAAACTGAAAACCATTTAGGGCATATGTTTGAATACAGGAATTTCTTTCCTGCTTGCTGTTGCATAGGTAAGAAAAAAGTCTTATGAAGGTGTCTAATTTTTCTTCACAGTTCCCTATGCCTGAAGAACAAATACAATGAGCCCACTGTGCTGTTGCTCAACCTTAAATCCAGGGCCAGATAAAACCAGATTTACCACAGGTTCCATTTTGATTATCTCACGAAAACAGTTCCTTTCATCCTTGCAATTTTTCAATGGTCATCGAAAACCCCAATCAGCCATGAGTCAAACCGAGATAGGTTGTGCAAAATCCACTCTGTGCTTGTTTGAATAACTTTTCCCTGGAATTCACACTGCAGCTCTCCTGGGACCTCCTCATCATATTGACATTTCCTCGCCCCGCTGGGTCAGGAGCGGGGCACTGAATGTTCCTGTGCAGCCCCAAGCCTTCGCTTCTGACCACCACCAGCAACAATTAACACAAGCTTAAAGGCTTGCTAAGCTCCCCCAAAATTAAAGTACATTGGCTTGGATTTTGGGCCCACAGTTTGTATCCTGTACATTTAATCAAAGACCAATGTAACTGTTTTCTCTAACGAGGAACTGTAGCCATCGTTTGGAGGCCTTAACCTCCGTTCAGTGTTTGTTCAAATAAAGTACAAAATAATGGCCAGGAAGGAGGGAGGAGCTGAAGGACCCTTTCAAATAACACCTAAACAAGCAGCGAAGTCCAAACTCAGCACAGCCAAGTTGTGGCTTGCCTAGAGTTAAGCTAGACTGAAGTGATTTCCTGCAGATATGAAAAAAAACAACAAAACCCAAACCACCTTGGGAACTTCAAAGCCAAGTCAAGCATAAATTATGTGTCTTAAAGGGAAAACAACTTCCTCTTTTTATTATAAGTACTTTACTAATGTTTAATTCTATCACAGGTTCTTAGGAGGTGGCAGAAACACTGGGGCCAGAAAAGTTCTGCAACCAAATTTCTCTTTTACGGTGATTAACTTCATCACTTTACTCCTCTGTTAAATGCACCATACTTGATAGCCGTCAGTGAAATAGAGGTGTCAGTTTAGCAGTTGTCTCAAAATATAATTTTGGTGACAAAAATGACTTATTTTAAACATTTTTAAGATTTTTCCCGTTTCTAGGTTTGAAAAGGCTTTCTGAGATGCGTCTGCTGTGTGATCTCAAGCACTAAATTCAGTTAGGCACAGGTTTATTTACTACTGTAATCAGAGCAGGAAAAATGGAAGTGCTCCTTGCAGGGGAGCTGACAGCAGAGTCCAGAAATCTGCTCAGAGGCTGGGAGCTTTTTTTTTTGCTTGCTGCAAAGGAATCTGTTGAGAAAACAGGATATTATTTGCATAATGCATCAAAATGACTGTTAGTTTTCCTTTATGAAGGCACCACAAACTTCCTGACACAGATAATATCCTAGCAACTCCTTGTGGTAACAGAGACACCATTCCAGCAACAGAAATATTTACAGTATGTTTTTATGGCATATTCAATCTCAGCTATTTAAAAAGCTGGAGGAATTGTTCTGTATTTCTAAAAATGGTTGCTTAAGAGCAAGCTTTTAGAACTATGCATAGTTTAGAATCCGATTGTTTCTTTTTATGTGAGATGTAGGGTGATTTTGGAGGAATCTTTTTAAAAGACATGATATTCCTGTCATTCTATATTGGTCAGAGTTCTCAACAAATTTTCAGCAGAGTGATAATTTTTTGTTAGACAAAGATCGGAGAATTTGGAGAAAGACTAGCTATGTGGCAAAATTCAGCTTTTACTAAGAAAATTATGCCATGAATATATATTAAAAAAATCAGCAGAAAGCTGGGGCAAGACATTGTTGAAAATCCATCTTTTAAGATCCAAATATTCAACTTCCATTTTATCTAAAAATGATAAAATGGAAGTTGAATATGATTTATTTAAGAATAGTATAGCATATTAATCATAGCCTGTATATACAATTTATAGCATAGTCTTAATTTACACACAGTTTTAATCTTGAAAATTTTCATACTGCAGGAAATTTGCATAAATATGAAACTCTTAAATGAAAAACTGAAGAATTTTGATAGTAAAGGGCTGGTTTCTGAACTGGCTTTACACTCTGGGGTTGGTTACTCATATCTGCCCATTCCATTACAGTCAACAGCACTTCATGGGTGAGAAACTTCCTGAGGCCCCTTCCTGAAGAAAGTTTTGGCTGCAGAAGGATGATTAGGTAAACGTGGAAGTGTCTCCTGAGCAACACTTTTCCATTTATATGATGAAATGTCTTCCATGGTGCCTTGCCTCAAAAAGCGAATATGTAACCAGTCTAAAGCTGCATTGAAGGGGTGTGAAAAGCCAGACTGAAAGTCAAGATCCACTTGTATTTCCTAAAAATCCTTTTCTTTGGGTGCAGATCTGAATAATTCATTGTTTTTACATTTCAAAACTGATCAGAAATATAAAGTAAGTGAAGAAGTGCAGCCCTGTTTCCTGTGAATGAGCTCTGCTGTACACACCTCCCTGGCATCCCTAAGACCTGAGGATACCTCTTTGGAGGACACCACATCAATAACCCAGCATGGCAAACACTTGTATATTTATGCTTTTGCAGCTTTCTCGTTGAAAGAATTTAGTGATTCGTTTGCCTGGTGACCCAAGTCAGGAAATGTGTGTTCAAAGTACCCTGCCATCAATCATTTTCTTAACTTTAAACATATGTCAGGTCCCCGTGAAGCTGACCAATCCTTTGGGTCACTCTGAAAACTGGCTTTGGAGCAGTTGAAAGAAGTGAGGTGTAGTTTTAACGAGTGTTTTAACCTAATTCTCCATTCCTCAGGATAAAACAGTCAAGACTAACTCACGATTTTTTAGCAAATGGAAAATAAGGCTCAGCACGCTCAGCTACCACCACAACCAGGAGCTGCGAGAATTCTGCAGAGTTTTCTGTGAACACAGGAATCTCTGCGGAGTTTTGCTTAATTTGTTTCATTAACTCTGTCGGGAAATATGATATAGTGCTCAGGAACGTAAACACTCTGACTTATGAGTTTGTTGCCATACAAGTAAAGGGCTTTTTCTCAAAGTCATGGCAGACATGAGTGTACACAAAGATATTCTGCATAGCAGGGGAGGCCACCCACAAAGTTATGTGAATTTAGTTTTTGATTCACATTCCTCCTCTCCCATAAAAGCCAAGGTGGGCCATGGCTGTTGTCCCATAAAGCGATGAGAACGCTCAACCCGAGTCATCTGGGCCTTGAAGAGAGAACAAACCCACACATCCAGCCCCCCCCAAAATGATCCTCTTTTTGTACATCCAACAGGGTAACAAATTCCCCAGAGGAAACGCTCAGACTGAGGGAAGCACCGCAAGGATGTTTTACTTCTGCATTTTGAAAGAAATTGCCTGGCTGACATCAGGCCTGGTCCCTGATGCCAGCCCAAGGCCAGGCCACAGGAGATGGCACTGCTGGAGAAGAGGCATTTTGGCTCTCGACACCTTTGTTTTATGGCTGCTGAGGAGGCCCCGTGGGTGGTCGGAGCCTTTGGTTTCCCTTCTGCAGCCGGCAAGAGACAGAGGGGAGATAACAGCAAGGGAAAAGGGGGAGAGAGTGTCACAGAATGGGACCGCCTGAGACATGTGGAGCCAGATTCTCTGGGAGCTAAATTAACTTGTTGCTAGTTATGCCAATTTATGATTTTGATGCCTTATAAAAAGTGCATTTTATGTCACGCAGAACAAGGGAGCAAAATTAACCCCTAAACCCAAATTTCCACTGAGAACATTCTTCATTTTCCACTTTAGGACAAACATGAACTAAATCAGGAACAGCATTGCTGTATTTTCTTCACATAGGCTAAAAACCTGTCCCTGCTCCTTTCTTGTTGTTTGTTGCTGTGTTTACCTGGAATTTGAACAGACAGTCCTGTGTTGTGTGACCAGCAAATGGCAGTTCCAGGGTGTATGGAGCCTGTCACCTTGTTGTCTGAGTGGTTTTAAACCCACGCAGAGCAGTCTCTGGCCTTGCAAATATGTGTATACATAGGCATTGTCAGGTCATTTCTTTTTCAGGTTACTACTGGCTTCTAGCAAAAATCCTGGGAAAAGGCTTGCTGTGATTCTCTGCAAGTGTCACTGGTTTAGGAAGATGAAATTGGAAATTGGGATATTCCTCTCTGGGAAGAAATTGAAAACACCTTAAGCTCAGCAGATCTGTTTTAATTCTGTCTATGTTTTTTCCTGAAAGTGAAAATATAATTTCCCTTTTAGTCTTGACAGTGTTGGTCCTTGATCTGCATCAGACAGCAAATACACAGATAAATTTTGTAATTTAGAGGAGGTAAAATGAATTTCTCTGATCTCCACTTTCTTTACTGAAAAAAATTAAATAAAAGAGAGCTTTGAGGACAAGCCTGTGCTTCTAAAGGAAGATGTGAGTTCATCCCTGCTCACTGTCTAATGACATTCAGGGTTACCTCTCCAGTGTCCTCAGGCTTTTCCCAGTGGCAGCTACAGAGATGAGAGCCCTGGCTCTGTTCTGTCCTGCCTGTGGGACATCCTGAGAGCCCCCAGAGGAGTCTGCCAAGGTCAGTCCTGTCCCTGGGGGGCTCTGCAGCCTCAGCCTGGGTGACCCCAACTCTGCAATGCACTGATGAGTCCCAAAGCACCCCAAAAGGCAATGCCAGGTGGGATGTGCTGCTTTTCCCACTGTGTCTCCTCAGAAACTCCTGTCCTGGCCAGCCCTGTGGTGCTCTTATTCTGCACGTGATGTTCAACCAGCATGTGGAGGTGGCAGAGGGGCGGTAACGTGGAGCAAGCAGAAATCCTTTACCCAATGTTTGCAGGAAATAACTTCTGGTCACGCTTAACAGCCACATCTCTGTGGAGTTCATTGACCAGAGGGGCTAAATCGCAGAGGGGATGCAATGGCAGCAGCTGTCCCCTTTCCCTGAGGGACAGGGATGACCCTGACTTTGCAGGGCTGCTGCACTGGGATGGTGCAGAGGGTGGCCCTGGGTGTCAATCTCGTGGTGTGCAAGTTCAAGGAACCTCTTCCAGCAGCAGCTCCAGGGGCCCACAAGTGCTGCAGAGCCCGGGAACTGCCTGAGGCATGTCCAAAATGCAGAGCTGGATCACTCCCGGGTCAGGAGGGAATGGGTGGGGAGCCCAGGAATCGATGTCCTACTGCCCTCAGGCCACAAGGCCCTTTCCCATGCAGAAGTTTGCTGGTTAAGCACTGACAGTGTGGGACAGATCTTGGTTGCTCCAGTGGCCACAAGTGATGGACATCCAGCGAAGATCTCTGAGCCAATGGATCTCCTGGGCATCCAACCCTGTCAAACTCCCAGAAGAATAAAGAAGATACTAAAAATCACTCATCCCATCAAATGCTATGTCAGATTGCCCCTCAAAGGAGGGATACAGAAACAAACTGCTAAAGCAAAAGTCACCATTTCTACACTATTCTGATTTTGACAGAAACTCTCCAAACTGACCAAAACTGCAGCCCTTGGGCTGGTGTTCATTGTCCTGACTTACTGAAGGTGAGGACCTGGTTCGGCTGCTCACACACCTCTGCCTCACGCCCTGCAAGCCACCCCAGCCTAGCTGAGATACCCATGTGCTAGGAGAGCTACAGGACACACCTGGGGCTCCAGGCAGAAGCCAGGCAGGATACTTTGGAGCATCTCAGATGTGGGGGCATCAAAATCCACATCTTTGCATTGACCTTCCTTCAGAGCTAAAAAAAAATCAGATGAAACAGAGTGATGAGCACTGTGAGGGAAGTACAGACAGGGAGGTGGGTCCCTCTTTGTGTGTAAACCATTTTTCCCAAGCATGCTCATGATCAACCCCAAACTTCTCCATATCATCACCTTGCTCGAGCAACTCTTCATTTACTGCAACAGGGTCTGAAGCTTCCCTGTGGGCCTTGCAGTTGGCTTCCCATGGGGATTTGTGTGATCTCCAGGAGTTAACATCCTGAGGCCGAATTAGCTTTAACACCTCTTCATTGAGTGGGTAAATATTTACATCAAATTGTCCAGACTTTAGCATAACAACTCCAATTCCTCCTGGCAAGAAAGCCAGCACAGATCACTTTGTCAGTGACAAGGTTTCCAGACAATTAAACAACACTCCCTGGCCGCTAATTTATATGCATTATAACTCAGACTTAAGAACCTAAATAGACCAATAGAATAAACTTCACGGACACTAAACACTTATTTGCTGTGACACTATTTACATTTGGGTCTACAGAAAGCAGTAAATCAATGGAGGACTTTAGAAGAGGAAGAAGAGAGAACAGTCTTCCTTTTCCCAATATTAATATTTAATAACCTTTCAGACTATATGATGCAATTCCTAGAAATGGGGATTTTACATAAGGACTTGAATGAGCCAAATAAAATGGCTAAAATGTTACAACTGCTTTTTCTGACATAGTAGTAGGGCCTACTGTGAGATTTTAGGGCCTGGTGTGAAAAGAAGCAAAGGAATATGCATAAAAACATATTAGAAGTGATTGTTCATTTGGTAGAATTTGTAAATTGAATACTGCAAAATAATTTCCAGGAGTGCTATGAATTCTTCTTTGTGGGAAATAAGTTAAAGAGAATAAAGAATACAAATAATATTCTATCAAAAGGGCACTCTCCCCAAAATCAGGCTAGAAAAAAACATCTGCATAATCAAAAAGTTTGGGGGTTTGGAGTGGTTTTCTTTTGGTAAAATTAATAGTGAGCCTTGAAAAGAGTGAAGCTGAACAGGCAAGAAGTACAGCTACAATTCCAGGGGTCATTCATCTCTGCCACGGGGAAATAAATAAATCAATCAATTTCTGTTAATGTTCCTGGGCTTTAGTGTCTGGTGCTCAAATTTTGCCACCATCTTTAATTTTCATCATATGATTTAAGTCAAACGATTTTAAATTATGCAATTTGCAACCATGTATGGAAAAATCATTTCCTATTCCTTTTTCTGCATGCAGCAATATTCACACCCGTGTGCAAGTTTCTTGTTTGCTTTGAACCTGGTACTTCTGTATTTCCCAAAGTGTTTTATTTCAGGAAAATGATCATGAAGATAGGTTGCAGTCTTGATTGCTTTTGTATTTCCTTAGTTGTATCTTTTATTACTTTTGGCAACAAATCAAAACCAGGAGAGGCGTCTTTTCACTTGCAAGCAGAGGGTTTTATATACACCTTATCACTTCATTAAATCAATTGTTGTAGTGATTTCTCAGCTTTTCTTGGCTGTTCTTCCAGTTTTTGAGTTTTCCCAAACATCACAGGGTACAATTAGTGCTAATAGTCAGCCATTATCTACATCATTTTTCAAGAGGGAAGTATCTGATACGTTTTCCAGTGCAGGAGATCTGTCAGGCCATAGAGCCAGCCGGAAACGTAGACATTTTTTCTTAGTTCTAAGCCTTACTAGTTTACATCCTGTTTGGTACTGAGTAAATGCACTGCCTGAAGCTGGCAGTGGGCACACAAGAAGGGAAGGTACAAGCCCAGATGGATTTCTCATGGCAGCAGGCTTAGCAGATGTTTGTATTTAATCCCTCCCAGGGCACTGAGAGAGACCTCGATGCCTTTCAGGGCAGACGCCATGGTGCTTCCTCTCCATGCCAGAGGAGTTTTCGCTCTCATAAATAAGAAACCTTATCTCCGACACTGAAAATTAAAGATATTTCCAAAGCAGCCCTATCAGATGGGATGCAGCAGGAGGCAGCCTCTCAGCTTGCCCCACGGGTGTCAACATCCGTGGTGCTCTATCACACAGCCCGAGGCTCCAGCCAGTCGTGGTGCCTCCTTCCAAGAGCTGCTCTTGCTCTCTGCTTCCCATTTTAGGCAGAGGAGCCACGAGAAACTGTCCTGCTCTGGAGCTATTATTGCAGAGACAATGTCCTGACACTTTCTCAGCTCTGTATTGCTACTGGATTTGTGTACTTGTGTTTATATACATTTTAGATTCAAAGGGCTCCCCTGTGCTGGAGTACATCCAGGCTCGCAGGCGAGGTCACATTAGGGAGAGCTTTCCTTGACAGCTTCTTGGGGAAAGGCATTTTCTGCACTTTCTGTACCGAGCCCGAGGCTACAATTCTTCACCAAAGGAATCTTTGATGGGGACGGCCAGATCTGCAAAATATGCAAATCAAAGTAAATATTTTGGAATTATTATGGTGTAAGAACATGTCCCCATCCATTACTCTCTCATCCTGGGAGCTGCAGAGGTAAGGTGTCATTCTTCTACCCCAGCCCAGAAAAATTGCCTCTGACAGGGGCTTGTAATCAAAACAGAAAAGAAAATGCTAAAATATTGCCCATTCAGTGTGAAAATGGAGAAATATAGCACTGGTCTTAGTCAGAGGGTCCTGATCCCACTCAGACACCTTGATGTTTTTAGGCTCTCTAGGTGATGTGAAAATCAAGATCAAGTGAAAATGGATGTTGAGGATGTCTCCAGTATGAAGAACAAAGCCAGTGGCAGCCCCATTGAGCTGGATCTTCTCAGGGACATGCTGAAGGATTGATTGGAGGTACAGCAGGAGGGATAGAATAAAAAAGAATTTTTCACTGGTAAAAGCTAAAGGAGGCCAGGATTTCTAAACCAATACTAATCACCTCTCTGAAGGCTGGCAGACTAAGGAAAATAAATAAATGCTGGAAATAATTACTGGCTCCAGTGACATCATTACAAACATTGCATATCACTGGAACTGTCTCCTGATCTTCCATCATCCAAGCGATGATTCCCCAGGAAAATGTATCTTACAGCTACCAGTCTCTTCAGGTGACTGAAGCATTGAGGCTTGCCCTGAGGGCTCTGGCAGATACTGTTATGCTCAGGTCAAATATCTGTATTCAAATATCTTTATTCTGCCTGGGAATGTAGCTCCTGGCAGTGTCCTGCAGGCTAAGAGAGACTGCAGGGACAGAGGAATTGCAAACTGACTGGAAAATACTGTCCCACTCAGTTGTACCATCTGATAATGAGCCATGGGTATTTTATTCTCTCCAATAAAATCTGGATTTGAAGGCACACCTTTGCTAAGTCAGTGTCATAAACAGTGCACACAAACTGAGCCTAGGAATTTTTTTCTGGGGAATTGAATTCCCACTGAAGAAATGTTGAAGCTGCCTGTTTTCCATGTGAACTGGGTAATCATTTTCTTTCCCCTGCTGGGGAAACCAAAGTCACCAAAACAACTAAAAAGCCTATTCTGCTAATAGACAAGCTGGCATTTACAGAGATGAAATTGCAATTTACCTCTCAAAACACGTTCACTGGCAGATGAAAAGGTTGATAACCCTCTTTAGAATATGAGTCATACATTTGTCTTTTCCTCTCTGGTGAAGCCTTTAGTGAAATAATATGTGCAGAAAAATCAATGCATCTCCTCGAGATGGAAGATGCATGGAAGTGCTTAGAGCTGGTTCCATCTGTGCTGGACTAAATAAGGGGCTGCTGCATGTACCCACGCTGGATACCTGATGTTAAAATATGATCTCCACAGTGCAAGAACAAGTGCCTTGATTGCCCAATTTCATTTCAGAGTGGTGGTTCTCAGCCCTCCTGTTTAATGGCTTCATCATAGCCAGGGGTAGGTCCCAGTACTGCTCAAATCTTTCTGTGCTAAGTCATGTTTTTCTCTGCTCAGTTCTTCCGGATCAAACCAGATTGGGATTTAGGGGCTTTAGAGTTTCAAAGGCTGCTTAATAAACACCAGCCTGGAATAACTTGAACTATTATTTTCTAAGACCTTCAGATTTGTCACTGGAAGGCAAAGCAGAGGAATGACCACGTTCCAAACAGCTCAAAAGCTAAAACAAAAGCAATAATACAAATACATATGTCAAGGACTTGTGCTTTTTCACCATCCCTTTCACCATCCCACACACATTTCTTGCTGTTCCAGCTGTTCTGAAACATTCTCCCAACATTTATGCAAAGCAAGTAATTCCAGTTTCTGCCTTTCATGGGATTGCCTCTGAGCCTCAGGTCACTACATGTTTAAGTCTTAGTGGTTTGAACTAATTGCCTGTGAACTCATTAATCCTGAAGGCAGTTTTAAAAATGTATGTTGTTTGATGAGGGGATTACAGAATCAGACCAAGTTCTATGAAAACTGGAATAATTTGGGGGGGGGGGGGGGGTGGAAGAAAAGGTCACATGAATTGTGCTTGTCTTACAGGTCTTTTTGGTGACGGAAATCTGAGGCACCTGAAGTCCACCTGACTCTTGGCCCAAGGAGCACCAAAAGACATTGTCAGGCACACAGATCCAGTGACAGGAAAAAAACTGGCTGGGGCTCAAAGGAAACAAGTGTCTCTCTTGTGTCTCAAGACCGGGGATTAATAAAAATATTCAGTTAAAAAGAGGTGTTTTCAGACACATGCCTGAAAGCTCAACATAAAGGATGTCTGGTGATGAACAACCACAGAGACAAACATCAGGTATTTGGCCTTCTGCTTATACACTTGCCACAATTTCTCTACTTTTCTATGAATGACTCTGCAACTTTCTTTTATGACAATGGAGAAACTAATTTGATAACAATACATGGTCTGACAATGAGAGCTTGGTTTCAAATGTCAAGTGCCACAAAAAGAGAGGCTTTTTTTAACAATTTATTGTCAGAGGAAATGGATGAAGACCCAAAAGGCCTGGCATGATATTTACTGGCCTATCAGGCAATCTGAAAGTACGTGAGTAGAAGCAGAATCTCAGATTCTATTGTTGTTTCCAGTAGGACATATAAACCACAATCCACATTTTCCAAAACAAAGAGGGCAATAACCTTCTTCCTGAATTTCCTATCACCGAAATAAGCAGATTTCAACAGTTCTCAGCTTCACCAGGCCGAACTGAAACAGACCAGTCCTATCTGCAATTAGAAATTCATCAATCACTCATCCAGATCGTGTATTTTCTGTAATTCAAGGTAGGCAGGATGTGTTGTGCTAACTTCTAAATCCAATCCCTGACCTCCTGTGTTTTGAGAACAGGGCCAAAGATGGAGCTGGAAAATGAGCGTCTTGGTGTTACAAGACACACTGTGCATTGTGAAATACAGTTGGGGAAGCGTTGCGGAGTGGCAGCCATGCACAGGAAATTTGATATGTAACAGATTTAGAACAGTTATAAGGAACAACTTCCTTTATGATGACGTCTAGGAAGTCATTTATCATCTCACAGAGGAGTCTGGCACCTTAAAGTGTTTATCCAAGGAAAGGAAATGAACCCCTGTCATCTAATAGAAACAGTGTTTGATCCATCTCACAAAGAAGTACACTGGTCAAAGGAATTTTAAATAATCCTCAACTCCAGCATTTGGCCATACCTGCTTCTTGTCTCCAGGAAGCTCTCAATCCATTACTTTCCTGGTGTTTTCCTTTCTTTTCAATCCTTTCCTTATTTAGACAATCTCTGGGTTTGAACATTATCCAAGATTTATTCCTTTTCAGATTAAATTTACAAATACATCCAGTTACATTGAGTAAAATAGCGGGTGTACTTTAAACACACCAAAAATTAGGTTTTCAGGAAGAAAACTAACTAGGATTCACTAAATATTCCTGAAGTTTATTCCACAGACTGCAACACAAGGCAGCCTCAGGGACCACCGCTTTTAGTGCATGATCCAAAGTCCATTAAAACCTTTCCACAGTCTTCAATGGGGCTTTGGTTAAGGAGAGTGGGTGGGCTCACCATTGAAAGCTTTGCTGAAAGAAGTGTGTTATAAGGAAAAAAATCATTTAAAATGAACAGAAAATAAAGAGGCAAAGCCTGGAAGAGAGGCAAAAAGGAGGACGGGATGGGAACAGGTTTGATGGGAAGTATAAAATGGAGTGAAAATAGCACGAAAGCCCATGAGGAGAAATGAGAGACAGAACGCACAAAATAGTGGATTTATTGGTCCTTCGAGACAGAGATTTAAAATTGATTTGTGGGCTGAGAAATCCAAGCAGGAATCTGAATAAGACACCGAGAACAGCAAGAAATTACCACGACTCTTCCCACAGTATTAGGGATAGATGAGAAAATAGGTAGGGAGGCGATCTGGGAAAAGACAACTCTGCAGGGCTGATTTCACCAGAATCCTGGAGCTTCACGTCTTATTTGCTAAGTCTTGGTAGTGAGAGCTTTAACCTGGAAAAAGAGCAAGCCAGTGTGATCCCCAGCCTGCTGTCCTGAGTTTCCATGAGGGTAAAACGAAAAGTGTGAAATTTGGTATCTCAGAGAATAGCTGCACTTTATACAGCTTCTCTGTACTAAACAACCAGATAGACACAGAAATGTCCATTTCACAGGGCAAGTGTTAAAGGGGTCATAGGCTCAAAGTGATCAGTACTGAAAGTTGTAGTTAATTCCCCAAAAGAAACAAATAGAAACTGGAAAATTCATACTGGTCTAGGGTCCAGGCAAGAAAAGTGGAAGAAAGAAGACTGTAGGGAGACTAAAGGATATGATTGTCTTCACTGTGGGAAAAAAAAAAAATCTGTGAAGTGCAAATAAAAATTGAGCAAGTTATTGTCAAACATCAGCTTCTGGTCACAGGGCTGTACAGAAACAGCTCTTCAGGGCTTATTTAGAGGTGATTGTTCTCCAGGGCTTCAGACACAAAATATTCCTATGAAGGGACCAATAATAACTGAAACAGGTTGAATTTGTAGTTTGGGGACAATGTTGATTTCCTCATCAGGCAGTGCAGGTAAGTTCTAGACCCTTCAATTGTCCCTTTCACTAGGGAGCCACTGCATGCAAGAATTTTCCTTTTAAAATAAAAATAAGCAAATAAAAAGAAAAGAAAGAAAGTTATTTTTCTGTTCCCTTTTACCTAAATCTTTCTTTTCATGGTAGTTCTTCATCACCACCACCACATGATGCCTTTGAAGTTTCCCACCTTCAGGAATCTGCAGAGTTCAAAGCTCGTGATCCTTTTAAAATCCCCGCTTGTGCTGCCTGTCAGGTTCAGCCGCTCCCTTCAGCGTTGCTCTTGGCTGCTCCACAGGATTTGCACCTCCTGCACTCTTTACCTTCCCCCACGGCACAGAGAGCTGCTGGGACAGACTTCAGTGCTTTGTTCTTGGTGCTAAATTCACACGACAGGATCACAGGGTTTATTCTGGCAAATTCCACTTTGTATTCCCGGCCTTCTTCTTCTCCTACCTGTCATGGCACATGGCCATTGCTGTTGCCCGCCTTCCACCTCCCCCCAGCTTTCAGTTAATGAGTTTATGAAGAATGTAATTATCTGCCTGAGTATCTTTCACTCTGTCCATAAACGGTTTGAATCCCTCATTAAAGACATTTTTAGGAAATGCCAAAGGAAGAGGGGAAAAAAGCTCCTTCCCTATCCCCAGTCTTGGAAAGAAACTCTCCAGGTGACAGGTTTTAGCTATTGACATTTTTTATGTGCTCCATCCTTAATTTGGATGTTTGTGTTTTCTAATTCCAGCACAATGACAAATCAATTCAAATTCCTCTCTGACACAACTTGCTTTCTTCTCTTCCTTTCAGTGGGTTTACACAGAGAGCTCGTTCGGCTGTGCTCTCCTGCCTGACTGAACTGTCCTCTCCTGACCTGCGCTTGTCTTTGGAACAGCACCTCAGAGGCAGGAGTGGAACAGGCGTCGCTGGACAGGAAAAGGAAAAGTGTCCCGAGTCCAACAAGCCTTTTACGTTTATCTCTTCTCCGTGTTCCTGAAGTGCCAGCAAAACCTTAAATCCACTCTCTCGAGTACAGAACATCTGTCTTCCTCACAAGTCATCCAACCTTTCCATCCTTAATGACCTTACTTGGCAGATTACTCCTGTGTTCACTACCTTGGTGAAACCTCAGTTTGAATTCCCAGTCTGGCCTTAATTTTCCATCTTCATTCTGCATGTGCCATTCTCACTGTAGTTTCCTGTTCAGTTTTATGAGGATTCATTACATTTTCACTACTTCTAGAACTAAACTTCTTGCTTTCAATGAATTAATTTCTCTTCACATAAATGATCTGGTTCTTTCCCCCTTCTCTTTTCACTTTTCTCCTTTCCCCTAAGTAGACTTTGGCTGATTTGTAGCAACAGGAATTCCTGAGAAAGGCTAATTCCTCTATAGCTGTGTGAAATGGACGCTATGGCCAGGCTGCAGATTATTGTCCCTTAAGTCTACATAAACCCTGTACAATACCACTGAAACTAAAGGAAATAGATTTGAGATTACCTATCCCACATTATACCTTTTGAGCAGTGAGTTTCACGTAATTTCAGAAGAAAAGAGGTCAACTTCTAAAGTAGTCTTGCTCTTATTGTAACTTTTTTGTAGGAACACACGTTCAGCCTGATAAATTGTCTGAGCTAACATGCAAAACCCTCTCTTTAGCAAAACCCCAGAAGACTGGCTCAGAGTTGTCTGATAGCATAACTTCTGATAAAGATTTGATGGCAATTTGCTACAAATCTCAGTCACTCTGAGGCCTAAATGTAATTTTTTTTGTGCAAAATGTTCTCTTTCCAAATTAATCTTTGGTGTAACTCCATCGATTTTTGTATCATTTCTATTCTGCAAGTCCGTGACTGCAGTAGAAGTGGGGCTCTTGTCTCCTCCAAGGATAGTGTTTCCTGTGATGGTGTCATTTGAATGGAGTCAGTAAATAAAATCCCTTGCTTCCACTTCAGTGTGTCTGACTCTCAATACATCCATCTAAAAATTTCAAATCTTTTAAAATCTTGTACCATCCATCAACCTTTCAATGCTTCCAATTTTAGCATCTGCCAGCTCTGGATGTTGGCACTCTCCCATCACGATCATTTCTACCCTGCTCATCATTCGGCCCTCAAGAGTAAGGGATTAGAGAAAGCCTAAAAATATCACGAAGGATGTCATTAATTTCAGTCCCTTCCCTGGAAACGCAGACACTGCACATTCTGTTCAGACCTTTGTCCACCTCAGACTGTTCAGCCTTTCCACAGCTGCCTCCAAGCCATGGTGCTCCTCCTCAGGAGCGCAGGGAGCCTGGCGAGGCTGTCCCAGAGCCCTTCACACACTTTCCTGCTCTCCAATATCAAAAGCTAAATACTACTGAGATAATTCTGTCATTGCCTGGTGGTGCCTGAGAAAATTATTTCCCTAATGTTTTGGTTCCTCATCTCCTTTCTGCCTACTCCGTGTCTATAAATAGGGTTAGTGTCATCTGAGCAGGGAACTACAGCTTCGTGCTCAAGGTTTATTTCTGCTCCTCTAATCATCTGGTAATGGGCTATGTTGTAACATTCCTCTGCATCAAAAGGAGTAGGCAGCATTTATTTTTGCTCCAGAGCCTGAAGACATCCTAACTGCTTCAGAAAAGATGTAGGAAACTCATTGCCAAATATTTAACCTGCTATCAACAGACGGAAGGATAGATAACAGCACAGAGCAGGCGAGTGACAGAAAATGAGGAGGATGGCTGAACATAAAAAGATAACCAAAACAGCCATGGGATAATGGGTTTTCTGAGCAAGGCCATGATCCAGTGTCACTGAAACTGTCTGAATGAGCAATTCATTCCCTACTGATTTGTTCAAGAAAGATGTACTTCTGAATATTTGCCTGTACCATTCAGATTGTTCCTTGTGTGCTAAACAAGAAAGGAAATAACCTCTGAAGAGTTTGGAAAATGGTAAAGGACAGAGCTTAGTCCAATGTGATTTTTCCAAGGGAGAAGGACAAGGCACAAGGGAAAGTGGAGTTGCTTACAAATGAAGCAGAGAACAGCAGCAAGGACACCCACTGGTGCCGCTTGCTGAGTACCCTAAGCAAGATCACTGGGATGAGCTTTAATAGTGGCTGGGATTTCTTCATGTTGTTTCGTCCTTATTCACAGAAGTTTACTTGAAAGAATATTTAAAAAATACTTTTGGTTCCCCGCACAGTGTCCTGCTGCAGTGGGATCACTTGAGGTCAGGACTGTCCCCGTGTAACACCGGGCTGTCTCTGGAGATGACTGACACCAGGCAAGGCTGCACAGCCAGAAGGGCCAGGGCAGCACTGCTGCATTATCTGTGGGAACACGGCTCCCTCATTTCCTCACGCAGAGAAAAAGTTGGGAATAACGACCCAGGCCCTGCCCAGGAAGTCCTCGGCCCTCTCACAGCCACTCTAATCCGCGGCGTATTTAAAGATCAGACCACCTTCAAAGCATCACTTGACTTTATCTCTCCTCGTGTCTGTTCACACTGTCCTGGCCAAGCTGTTTTACTGCATTTTATCTGCAGGCTCCCTGGGACTCACGCAGAACGTGGCCACCCTCGCGCTGCCGAGCTCTGTCACCGTCCTGCCATGGTCTGTCACCGTCCTGCCATGGTCTGTCACCGTCCCAGCTGCCATCACTGCCATTGCCACGGCACGGGCTGCAGCCCGAGATGAAATACAGCTTCCCACAGCCACCTCCTGTTCCCATCATTGCTTATGCATGCTTCAGCGAGAACTCTCAGCCTGGCACGAGCACTCTCCCCGCGTCACTCAAGATGGATATCTGTGGTTTCATAATGGAAAAGGGATAACCCACGCTGCTGTGACTGCCACGCCAGTTGAGATCAGTCTCCTGCTGTCCAGAGGGCCAAACACCACTAAGTTACTCCTTTGTGAAGGATTATGTACCCAGAAAATAGCACGAAGTAGCCACGCTATAGGAAAAAATTACCTGTAATACTGAAAATGAACAGTTTGCTACACTCATAACTCCGAGGTGGGAGAGCCTATATATTATCTTACTCATTCTAGAGGGGGAGCAAGTGTGTCATTAGTTTGCAGATACAAATTTTGTGAAGTTTTCCTGAGGGCAAAAAATACGAGACAGACAATCCTCAGACAGGATCAGGATTAATTTAAAATACATGGACTAAGAGCTGAATTTTTTATGTTCACAAGAGAGAAACATTCCTACATTATTCCATGTTTGTTAGTAAGAAATTAGGCAAAGCAAGGCCAAGATCAGTAAAGCATATAAAGCTTTGCCTAACTCTATCCTTAAGCACTCTTGTTTTTCAGAACGTGCCTTCTTTAGCCCCACACTAAGTCCTGCTGCCCTCAGTTTCACATAAGCACAAGACTTCTGTTGACTCTCTGTGAAAAGTTATGCCAAAATACACAGTCCAGAACAATTCAGAGGCACGATGCTTTTAAAGCAGCTTTAATAACCTTCCCCTCTGTATTTCTGCACAGTCACAATGTCTGAATCTGCCTTTCAACAGGTAATGTTTGGACAGTATTTTTCATTACAAATCTTATCCACAACAGCAAATTAAGCTGAAAGGAAAAGAATAAAATTTAGTTTTCTGTTTTCAATAAGAATTCCCATGCTGTACTAACGTCAGGGTATCTTGCCAAGAAGCGTCAAGCTCCATCTACTGGCATTAAAATGAGTTTGTAACTCAGTACACCGAGTTTTGGGACTACCTACAAGAAACTAACAGGCAATTTCACTGGCTTTGTAGAATTTTGGTCCAATTTCATGCTACTATATGTTAATCCATTTTATTTAAATATCAGCTGTATTTTCAAACTCTTGTGACATTTGCTGTGTTATGTGAGCATAGGAGAAAAGACTTCCACAGCATGAGGTGGATGGGCTATGCAAAAATAGCAATATCCATGCAGCTAAACCAGAGTAGATTGTAGGGCTCTGTTTCTTGTGGTGCTCACATCCCAAAGACAGATTTCCACAAGGCTGTGACCTGCCTAGCTCATCCTTAATTCAGCCACTCCTTAGTGGTATCAAGGAGGACAATTTATACCTGTAAATAGTTCCCCAAAGGATTAAAAAGGGAGGGAAGATCTCCCTTCAGCTGCCATGTGTGAGAGAGCAGGGAACAAGAAAAGTGGGCTGCAAAAAGAGACACATCCTTTAACCATGAAGACAAAATGAATTATTTTTTTCCATCAGTATTTACCTCAAACTCATAATTTCTATATACACTCTGCCTTTTCATATACACTCTGCCTGCTCTCAGGTATAACATCTCAGAGATTGGAAATAAATTCAATGATCATTTTGAAGAAGGGCAACTGCTTCTTGTACCTGCAGTTTTTATGCCAGGTGGGACTTTTGATAACCTAGAGATAAAAATACATCGTGCTAAAGTCACGCTGAGTAAATGGGCACCGGTTCAATTGTGTGTATTCATGATAAAATCAGTCAACCCAAACACAGAACAGCAAGGCTGGTGTAATAGGGCATCACGCAAATTCAAATTACTTTCAAGATACTGAAGATATTAAAGGCTTGAAGTGCATTTCTTCCTGACTGATGAACAATACATATTATAGATTTTTAATCTCGTTGAGCCAAAAAAAAGGAAAAAGAAGGAGAGAGCAGGAACAGCCTTGACAGGAATCTGGTGTTCAGAAAATTCAACAATCAGAAAAGTCTGTGATTAGTGTTAATAGAACATAACATCCTATCCTTTTCATGTTTATTTACTTTTGAGGGAACATTCTTGCCTGAAATTGCATCCTGTTTCCAAAAGAGCCGCTATTATGCTGAAGCCTTACATGCACCAAGGTTAGGAAAGTAGGTCGAGCAAGTCCTGTCGGTGTGCGGTGCCAAGTGGGGATGTGCAAGTTCCAGCTGCCCCTGGGACATCCCCCGCTCATCTGGCCGGGATGCTGCCCTGGCCCCGTCCCCTTGGAGCGCTTTGCAGAGCTGGTCCTGCGGTGAAGCTGGAAATCCAAATCCCTTCCCCATTTTCCCGTAGTTTGCACTGTTGGCCATCAGCTCCACGCTCCAACCTTCTCCTCCCTTAGCTTTTCTGACTCTGCCCTCTCCTGGCTGGTTCGCCTCCTTGTTAATTGTTTCCTCCTTCCTGAGGCAAGAATGGAGGGGAATCTCACCTTGGGCCCTCTGTCCTCACTCTGTGTATTTAAATAGCTGCAGTTATTAGAAAAGTGTCTGTTTCATCACACCTGAAAAATGCTGGTGACTACATAAATACTGTATCTCCTATTTTCCAACCCTCTATTTTCTGGGAGATCCCATCCCAAGGCACAGGGTCATTGGCAGTATCTTCCCTGTTTTCTTTTCTCAAGCGTAGGAACAACAGCAACGTAATTTTATTACATTATCAATAGGAAGATTAATAAAAGCACCAACTGAAAATACTATGAAAACATTATCACTTTTTTTTTTTCTGTATTTCTTGTCCTCTTTAGGTTTAGACACTCATTTCATCTAAAACTCACTAATAATTTAACCTATTTTGCCCAGCTCTGTGCTTGGCAAATGCTCTCCTGTCACCCTGAATCTGTTCCAAAATCCTCGGCAAAGTCCTGACCTGGACTTGCTCATGTCACTCCCTTCATATCCTCACTCTTTGTCCTCATTCAGCCTCATTCAAAATCCCTCTTTGAAATTCCTCCAGTGCTTCTTACTGAGCCTGACAACTTTTCTCAGACAAGCCGTGGAGTTGTGTCTTACAGAGATGTCCTTGACTGTCCCATTCATTTCTATTT
This sequence comes from Pomatostomus ruficeps, assembly GCA_013400735.1. Taxonomy (NCBI): domain Eukaryota; kingdom Metazoa; phylum Chordata; class Aves; order Passeriformes; family Timaliidae; genus Pomatostomus; species Pomatostomus ruficeps. The sequence continues at coordinate 319,910 of VYZT01031179.1, forward strand.
TTATGCAACTGTTTGTTACTTTTTTGGGGAGATTTCCACAGAAATCCCCTCCTCCAGAACTACCCTAGGCCATAAAATGTGTAAGACAAAATGTGACTTAATGTGGTGTGGCTTTATGTGTCAATTTTACACTCCAGCCTTTCACTTTTTTTTCTTGTTCCACTGTTGAGCAACACCTTACCTGCCGTCATTAATGTCATGGAAATATCTGATGTATAAAGGATTTGCCTGTGGCAGCCTCTGACTGCCTTAGGCGTCCTGGAATATTTTATTCAGCTGCATCTATGGAGGTAATCTCATTCGAGAAAATGGGACTAACCAACTGAGCCTCTTGAGTTTAATACTGAGGTCCTTAAATAGTCAAAATGGGGAATAAACTAAATAAAAGAAGCATATTTTGGTACTTTCATAACATTAAGACAGTATTCCAGTCATTTTTCTCAGAGTGCTCAGTGGGAAATGTTGGTATCTCAAATCACATAATTTGTCTTCACTAAGAGCAAAATTCTCCTTTAGTATTTCCTGGAGCAGCCTCAGGCACTGATAACTCTGGAAGAAGAGAGCTCATAAGTCAAATATGGGGAGCAGCAGTGCTCCAGTATCCAAACAACTTTATGCTCTTTATTTTGCCTTGCCAACTTGTCATGAGCAGATATTTTTCTTCAGCGAAATCTGTGTGAGATAGACACAGAAATATTTGGGGAATCTGGGCCTCAAGTCATCTGATAAGGAAGCAGAGGGCTGGGGGCAACTTCTTATTATTTCTGAAGTGGGATATGACACATAAGTGTGGAAAAGCCCCTCCTCTCCTGCCCCTCTAAGTCCAGAATTGCAGTGCTTTGTCCTCACACTCCCAAAGGGGATCTCTAACTTGGGCATGGGCTTCAAGAATATTCTAATGTACCCTGATAGCTCGTTAAAATAAATGCAGTGATAAGAGAAAAAAAATAAAGAAATAGTCAAAAGTCTTTATTCTTCTTGACCTGTTCCTTGGTTATTCCTGTTGTCCTTCTTTCCCTTGAAAAACAAGGATTTTAACAGCTCTGCCTAATACAGTAAGACATAACAGGGTGTACCACTGACAGGATTTCATTAATTCCTACATTTTGCTGTACTGGTTGGTGCTGCATGTTTAAACCTACAAACTGTTGTGCTGGGTATATTAAAATGTGCATAACCTTTGCTCTGCAATTACCCCAGCAGTTGTCCTTTTTGCCCTGGCATCTGTCCCTTCCTGAGCATTGCCACAAAGCTCGTCCCTGTTTTCCTACCGCTCTGTCCATGGCTCCTCTCTGAATAACCCCACAGCTCTGCTGTATCCAGCAAAAAAGTCTTGTTCTCTTCCCCTTGAAATCCATTTCAGAAGTGCCCTTTGCTTATCCCTGTTCTCTGCTGAAATACCAGTAGGCAAAGGCAGCACCACGGACATTTGGAGACTGAAAAATTCATTTTCCTATGAATCGGGATGGAGTAGAATCTGCCCATGCATTCTCTCTCTGCATCTCATTCACCCTTCCTGACCAAACTATCCCTGGGAAGTTTCACTGGATTTTCTTTTTTCTTTTTTTTCTTTTTTTTTTTTAACCTGATGCGAACTGTTTGACTCCAGTTAAGAAAACACACTCTGATGGAAATGCATTTGGCTGAAACTGTTCCAAAACATCAGCTCTAATCACCTCTGACTCCCCGTCAGCCGCTGATGGCAGCCTCCCACTGCAAACTTGGTGCTTTTTCAAACCTTACAGTGCCCTGCTTCCTCCCATGCTGTCCCTTAAACCCTCAAAAAACCACATCATCCTCCTCCTTTGAATCTCTCCCTTGAGGAAAGCCTCTGGGGGGAAAAGAAAAAGGATTCTGCTGTACAAAGAAATTCATCATTCTGAAGAGAAGAAACTAATGCAGCAAAACAAACAAGCAACTTGCAAGTTAACTTTTTAGAAGATACCTTTGAGTGAAGCAGGAACTTTCAGTTCAGCAGAAAATCTCTAGGAGAGATTTCGCAGGATAAAGATGAAATTTGTGATCAAAAAGATAGGATCAGATTACTGCAGATGTGTTTACATTCATAGCATTGAATTTCAGTTCCCCACTTGGCCTAATTAGGAGAAGCAAATGCACTGGATGCTGGGAATATTTTGATTTCGGGTTTCTTTCTTTGTTTCTCCTTAAAAATAATTATCTGTGGTTTCATTTTAGGGGAAACCCAAACCTTACCATGAATCTGCAAAATATTTTGAAGAATGAGAGAGACGTTCAATTTTAATTTTTTAAGCATGGTTCTATGAGACACATTTCTCTGAACTGGTCCCAAGCCCCGAATACCAATATGTTGGAATAGACATATCATGAGCTGCAGAAATATTTCACACATTGTTCACACATATAAAAACTCGTGTGATACCTGTAACATGTCCTCTGTGTATGCATAAAAATTACGCTTGTATTACTAAAAATGAAAAATATAAAAGTTAAAAATTGGGATATGTGACCATCCACCAGGAAAATCAGTCTCCTCTGACTGTAAGAAGCTCCATGATTTGTAATAAATATTTTTCTTATTCAAAAGATTTTCAATAAATCAACCCATTTGCGTCTCCAAATATAATATGACTAGTTGGCAAATGCTAACAAGAAGCAAACGTTTTGATTCCAAACTGTTATTTCCCTTTCTTTGCTTTATTTTTGTCAGTTTAGGAAATTAAAGTTTATGCTGAAGTGTTGGTCTGAAACAGGAAGTAAATGTTCAAAGAAATTGTTTCTACTTTTCAGATACGAAAACTCTCAGTTCTAGCTAAAGATTAAGCCTTTATCTAGAACTGAAAGAGGTTAAATTTGAAATTACATTGTTCCAAATAATATTTGAAATAACGGTATGGTTGGTACCCAGACTCTTGCTGCTGTCAGCAGATGGCAGCCTCGACATATTTCAGTGAAATGCAGGTTTCTTATGGGACATTAACGTTGGCTTTAGTCAGCATTTTCCGTCTGAGGTGATTCCTTGGCTCTCCACACTCTGTCCTGGCTTGCTCTCCACACTCTGTCCTGGCTTGCTCTCCATCTCAGTGCTCGGCAGTCATTTCTAGCTGACGCCAGCCAGCCCCAAGCCAATTTATTGCTTTCAAATCGACACCTCTGCTTCTTCATTGCAATGGAATTTGGGGCCAAAGAAAGCTTTACTAAGCAAACAGACAGAAATTAAGGCCAACAGCAGAACCTCCAAATCCCCTCACCTGATTCATGGGGTTTAATTTTTACTTACACTGCAAGGTGACCTCTGTATCATATGCAAATAATACTCAGCTATACAAGGATTGCAGGACTGAATTCCTGGCTGTGCTCTCCTGCCCCACTTTTACATGAAAATGCGAATATCTTCAAACCAAAATAAGCATTTCCATAATGGCTTTTCCCTCCAAAGAGCTGCGTATCCATTATCCTTCTTGTAGTCAGTGAAAAAAATTGAAAAATTTTTTGCTTAAAACTCCAGTATTTGAATCCATGGGAGATTAAACTATAATCTATATGATCTATAAACAAAGCAAAGGAAATATTAGGTGTAGCATTCTCTGCTGCTGTTGTCACCACAGTCATGTCACTCCTGGAAAGAGATGGAGGTCAAATTTGAGATGAAATTAGGGACTCAAATGCCTGTGAGCTTTGTAGAAGTAGCAAAAATATAAATCCAAATTTTAAAGCTAGTTTCATAACACTGGGCCAAACCCTCTTGCCAGGAATATACTTAAATCTTGGCATTTCCTGGCACTATGGTCTTGGTTTGGTGCTTCAGCCCTCCTTCATTTACTGTTATCAGATATTGACAGGAGAGTTCCCTCACCCCAAGCTTCCTGTGCCCTGGATGACAAGGCAGAAGCTCACAGTAAATGCCACTTTGCACAGGAGTCTGAGGTGAGAAATAATAGTAAAATCCTCAGTCCATGTAGATCCAGAGTAGTCTGTTGGTTTAAAACCTCCATGTAGTCAAGTGCATTTTTTTTTAATTCCTAAAATTTATGCCCAAATCAATTTCAAATCGAGCTCATTCGTACTTTAGAGATACCAAATCAACACCTGTAGGCCTTGGATCCTACTTCTGGAGAGTGTATCAGAAAGAAAACTCTTCCTTGGTACTTGGGGGTGATGCATTTGAGACAGCAAATTGTAAGGTCTGAAATGTGCAATGAGTTCCAGATACTAACGCAGCTACTCCAGGAATATTGTCTTGATTTTCTTTTCTATTTCCTCCCCTTTTTAATCAGGTGTTCCTGTAATTAAACCAGCCTAAGGCTTGGTTCAGTGGATAATAACTCACGCTGAAGCGCAGGGAGAGCCTGAGGCTGGATGTGCTGAGATATGAATAACACACAGATATTTTCCCCCTGCTGTTTTCACTGCCACGGCCCTTGGCTTGTTTGGAAAGTGAGCACAGGACCTGTGAAGCCAATATCCAAGGAAGGAGCTCTCCTGGCCTCCACCCCCAGCTCCCTGCAAGCCTGAGGTCAGATCCCACTGGCGGCACAGCTCCTCGCTGTGGGATGGAAATATCTAGCAACAAAAATCTACTTGATCTATTAAAAATCTGTGACCGGAGGTGAGGATATGGATGCTCAGTGAGCTTTTATTGCTCAGGACTTTATGTTCTTAAATCATTATGCAGTTGTTGATGCTGCACCGTGTTCATTCCCTGTTGATCCGAAGGTAACTGAGGTCAAGCCATGGCATTTATAAACACACTGTGTTTAGTCTCAGGATTTATCCCACCATAAAAGGGAGCATTTAATAAACAAATAAATAAATAAATAAAACCCTGGCCACACAAAGGACAGGCTTTGGGTGGGTGTTTTACTTTGAACCCCATGGCTTCAGAGACTCACAGGAACTTCTAAAGCCTGAACTAGAGAAAGCACATGTGTGCTTGTGTGCTGAGGACAGCAGAGCCCGCCTGCTTGAGCCCGGGATTAGGTGTGTGAACTGATGCTGACACTCTGTCATCAGTACCCAGAGCTCCTCCGCCTGGGCCTGCCACACACGGCCCTCGGCCCTCGTGGGTTCATGCCACCCCTCCTAAAGATAGCAGAGCGCGGCCAGGGGGCCTTTGCTCCGGTTTCAGGCTCATTAGATGAGTGATGACAGCTTTTAGTAGTGGTCTCCCGTGGCCAGACAACAAGCAAGGCCCCCCACTGCTGCTGCCCACCCCAGTGGCAGCTGAATTTCACCAGCTGTCAGGGCAGCCAGTGGGACACCGGCACAGATCTCCCCCTGTCTGGCTAAATGGGCTCTCTGCTTTTGGTGCAAGTTCCCTTGGAGCCTCTCACTCCTAAGAAATGTGGCCCCCAAACCCGGAATTCTGGTTAAAAGCATTTTTCCTGTTTCTCTTTGCAACTTGTTTTACCAGAGAGAACCTGGAGAAGACATAAACTCCCTCATTCTCTCCCCCTGGCTTTGAGTCATTTCAATGTTGAGCATTCACACCTGTGAGATGACTACTCATCCAACAAAGAGTGTTCCTAATTAAAAGTTTAATGCTGCTGTCTTTTAAATATCAAAACCACTGTATGGTTTACCTCAGCCTAATCTGTAATATGATCTCCTTGTGTTCATTAAGTGACATTGGCTGTAATTTTATCTAGGCTCAAAAATAAGTTAAACTCACAGCACTTCCAGCTTTATGGTCCTTCCGTGCGTTCACTATTTTCTGAATTACTGGATCGTACCTAATTTCATGGGTCTATGGAAGGGCTATTTTTCAAATTTGTGTTAGCAACTAAAACTAGAAAGGCTTCTTGAATGATCTCCAGTTGAAAAAACTTCTCAGAATATGTGGAAAGGTTTTGTTTCTGTTCTGTAAATGTGCTGATTCATTGCTCTATTTCCTAGTAAAACATCACACATCATCTGATGCAGATGAAGGCGAGGCAGAGAGCCAGGCATGGGGCATGGTTTGAGAACATGATGAGGCCTTTGTGGTTCTCTAAGTCGTGTTTTAAAATAAATTGCCTTAACAACAGTGAGGAATTGAGATGCTGCAAGTGTTTTCTTACTACCACCACTTGCTTTCAGTTCTCAGAGAGACAAGGATCTTCTTCTTCTTTCTAGAGATATTGTGATGCATGGAACATCAAGAGTCACTGAACAAAACACTGATCTAAATCCAAACAGAAAAGAGTCTTTTTATGGAAAACTCCATCACCACTCTGTGCAGTGGTCAAAGATCTGTTCTTTAAATGGCTCTGAGTTAATACATTCTGTCACATCTAAGCGATTACTGATTTTGTCCTAATTACAAAAGTAATTTCATGTTTCAATGGAAAGCTATTCAATGATAATTTTAAGCCTTGAGTTCATTTCCATGATTTCCTCAGCCACACTGCCTTCTTGTAAGGACCTGCTGTCCTGGTTGTCTTTGTTTAGTGTGAACATCAGAACATGCAGCATTGGCACATGATGCACACTCTGTATTTGTAATAGACACTGGGGAAATAATTCTAACTCTAGGGCAGTAAACAGCAACTTCTCTACTTTAACTGCTGGGATTTGCTTGTAGTTGTTTACTTCAGATCTGAAAGATTTAAGCAAAAGTATTCTTGCTCCTTTTTTAAATTTTGTTACACAACTCAGTTTCCCCTTTGTTTAATTCATTCAATATGCAAAAATATTCTCCACTCCAAAACTAACTCAGCAGCATTCACTGAGGCCTCCCTGAAGTGCACCACTGTTCACAAACTGGTGCAAATTCCTTGCACATTTTTATGGTGCTTCTCACTACAGTAGCCGAGTGCAACACAGGCAGGAATATTCGTGTATCCACAACACCTTTGTGAGGTGACAAATGAGGTTACACTTCATTTTACAGCTTACAGCTGAGGCTGAGAGGCCAACAATATTCTCTGCCTGTAGGTACCCAGCCTGAGAGCCACGAGAGCTGATTATTTAAAGTGTAAACATCACGCAGCACAGGCATTTTTAAGCAAAGTACTGCTTTTCTTCAGTTGTGCCTGTGAGTGCTCCGTTGTCCCACAAACTCAGTATCTCAAGTCACACACCAGATAATGAGAAATACAAGTTTTAGCACTACATGAGAAAGATAAGGTCAAAATAAGTGGCCAGTTTGCCCTTGGGAGGCCAGGGTAGTGCCAGGTGAGGAACATCCTGTTTCAGTGAGGAGCATCATGTTCCAGAGAGCTGCATTTAGAGCAGTGTAAGTTCCTAAACTCACACTGAGCTGCAGGGCCTGTGACCTACAGCTCCTGTAGCTGCCAGTATGAGAATTTCTGGCTCCACCTGTCAGATTGGGAAGGGAGGATCTAGACCCAAATCTACTCAAGTCACAAGATCATTCTTCTCTACATGGATAAAAGCTGGGATTAAAATAGGTCACCTGTAGAGTAATGAGTAAAAAGATGGCCTGCAGTCAGGAACACAGCAGAGTTATTCAGAAACACCAATGAAATGATCTGTAATAATTCTGAACTGTGTATTACCTTCATCCAATAAAAACACTGTTTTAGCAGAGGAAGAGGAAGGACAGGAGGAAGTGCCGGGTCTGACATTATTACTCATTTCCCTGGATTTCCCTGGTGTCCTGAATTAAACCCCCCAAACAAACAAGGAACTGTTTCCCAGAAAGCAGTCTCAGCCTGCTGTGTTTTCTCAGAGCTATTTTCACTGGTGTTTATTTCATGTGAGCTGCTGAAAGTCCTGAGGTTTTGACAAAAAGAGTGGGACGAACACACGGGTGCCCAGCAGCTCAACCCGGCTGTGGCAAGGCTGCCAGAGGAGATAATTCTGCCAAGCCAAACGGCTTCCAGACTGTGCCCTTGTGTGTCAAAGTGACATTAGTGTATTTTGACATAAGTGCTGTCTTTTATCAGGGATAAGCTTCAAAGCCACGGAGATGGAGAGATGGGAAACTGGAGGTTGACAGGAAAAATAGAAGCTGACAGAAAAACATAAAGTGAATTTGTTAAAATAAACCAAACACTCCAAGAGCCAGCGATACCCTCAAGCATCAAATTCAGAGCAAAGGGTGTTTTATTGCTGTGAGACCATGATAGTTTTGGCATGGTAAATAAATTTTCTCTGCAAAATGCAATGGAATTTGAAAAGCCTTGTGTTTTCTTTAAAGTCTGGAGCTGCCTGCTGATGAGAGAAGCTTTAGTCACAGAGAATGGAGGTAGTTAAAATAGACTGACATGCCTGTTCATATCTATTTTGATTTAAATTCTGGACAACTCAGGTCCTTACCTAAACAAAGTTTGGCAAGGAACTCTACAAAGCAGTGGAAAGCACTTCAACCTTACAGCTTGATGAATTGATACTTTCAGAGGCAAAATTATTTGCCAAAGTTTGCATTCACAGCAGGCCACTAATGATACCAAGACCTGAATGAGGCATCAGCAGTCCTACCCTGGAGCTGAATCCCACACAGCTCAATCCACATGTGCAAGCAAAAGTGTTGTGGGTCTCTGGTAGTGTGGGTGAAGTCACCGTGGGTCAGACACTTCCCTGATGGATTACAGGGGATGTGGGGAACCGGCTTTGTCAGGGGAAGTGCAGTGAGAGGAACACACAGCTTGGTTTGCAGCGCTGACCTCTGAGGCTTCCTGTCTCCTGGGTTAGCAAGGCAGAATTCCCACCCAACTCCGTGGGCCAAAGCCTTGCAGGATGGGGCTAAAGGTTTCTAACTTCACATCAACAAAGATTCCTGCCAGAGTGCTTGTTATGTCCAGCAAGGCAGGTCATTTCCCTCCTGAGCTTTTTCCTCTTCTTATCTCTGGTGGTTCCCAAAAGCACATAGGTTTTGCTGGAGCCCAAAACAACATCCAGCATGTGGTAAATCAGCTCATCTCTGATCTTTTGGTCAGTCCCCTTTGACAGCCACACAGTCAACAAAAGCCCAAAACGGATTCCCCTATCTATTCCTTTCCCAGGCTTGAAGGCCGCAGAAGACAGAATGACAATTTTCAGCTTCTTACCCAAACTTCAGCTTCTTACCCAAATTTCAGCAATCCATGAAGAATCTGTCAATTAAAGGTGCCACAGCTCCCTCTGACAGCTGTCTGTTAGCATGACTGCTGGAGTCCAGAAGCTTCTGCAGGGCACACATGAAGATCAAAGACTTCTATCTAAGTCCCTTACATCAAAATATTTACTTGCTGTCATCTGCAGAGATAAAGAGAAGTCATGGCCTCAACATCTGACAGCTCTCCTGTGATGCTATGAATGTGCCCCTTTTGCCATTAATGTCACCGGTGATATAAATAGGATATTGCAATGCCTACAGAAGGCTGGTTTCCAGACAGAGATAGCTAGATCAAATTCGACCTGGATAAGGCAAAAGGAAAACAGCCAGGAAGGAAGGGTCGCCAGGAAAACGGCCCTTGTGGAAGCAGATGCACAGAGAGAACAAGCCCTTAAAGCTCAAAAGACATTTTTTGATTCAAATAGGGCCTCTGATCCATTAGCCCAGATCTGTGTTCTTTGATTTGATCCTCAGCTTGTTGTTATTCCTTAATGCCACGCAGCCCACCATGATTTAGTCAGTCCAGCTGCACAAGCCTGAAGAAAACATTTTGTCACCTTGTTTAACAATATAATTATAAAACTGCAGTATCATTGCTGAACCAAGCCAGGAGTCACTGAAGGAACAGAGCAGCTCCACAGCACAACATTTTGAGACAAATAAAGAGCATTAGAAATAAAAAATAATCATAAAACCATGTCAAAATATCACAAGTATAAGCAATGGAGGAAAAGCTGTCTGTAAGAGAGCTGCTTGTTTTCTCCCTTCTCAAGATCTTTTTAAGCTTCTCATAAACAAAACTTTTACTGTCTAGGACAAGGACCAGCGCAGCAGTGACAGCAGGAGCTGAGGGACAATTCTGAAACTGTGTTTGTTTGCAGTTCTATATGCTGCTGCAAATATTTCCTGGCAAGTTCTGGTATTTTAAAAAATCACACCAGGTCCACAAAAGCACAGAGATGCTTCACTCCCATTAAAATGCCTGAAGAAATCAGCAGAAGTCCAGTGCGTGCTCCTAATCAGAGCATGGGAGCAGCAGAGGCTGGGGATAAACAGTGAACCCCGCTGCCACAACACCCAGCTGCATCTGAGAAAGGATGGCAAATTTTAAGTCCAGCTGATTTGCAACTCCCTAGTTTTATGTCTCCGACAGCAGCCCCAGTTCTGTTTAAAAGCCATTTTGTTAATTACTTTTCTAGGCCACCCCGTACATGGCCTGGCAGTCATTGAGCACAAACTGGAGACCACAAGACTCCTAAAACGCACTGCTGCCTGCAGTGTTTGAATCCCATGTGTAAAGCCAGGCATCATGAACTGAATGAATCTTTTACACACCTCCTTAGTGAAGCAGCCCAGGGTTAAACCTTCGGTCTGGACACCTGGCATATTTACTGATTCCTAACAGAAGTTTTGCTCTGGTCTTTCCCCATTCCAGGAAGAGCGGGGATTTTTCAGAGTGTTTATTTGAAGGCAGGTTGACTTCATATTCCCATAGTGAATTCCCAGGTTGCAGAGGTGATTTTTGCAGCTGCTCATGGAAATGGAAGTCAACCAAGTCTGTTGCTCCCAGTACATTTTGCAGCGCTGGGGTTTCTGGACTTTCTCCAAAATGTGGCATTGTTCACATCCTTTGTCTTGCCATTAATGTCCCTACTGTTATGGTTTTGTCTGTTGGGTCAACGAGATTAGATTTCATTAGCACAGCAAACTGAAAAAAAAAAAAAACCAACACAAGTTATTAGATAATCATTAAAGCACATCTGTTGCCTTTTTCCGAGTGCCAAAGTCTGAATTCCATTGAACTACTGACATGGCACTTGACCAGCGCTTAGTTCAGCTATGGGCAATGAGCTGCAAAAGGATTAAAATATTAGCAGCAAGTGGATCCAGCCTAATCCCTGGCAGTTTTGTTTGGATTGCAGAGAAAGATGCCCAGAGCAAGAGAGAATGAAACAATTGCAGTAAGAAAATGCCAACATTTTTGAGGCCATTCCTCAAATTGTGCTGTGCTGGTGCTCCACTTTGGTGTCACGCCAAGACATCAGCTCCTCCATTCCACACTTTCATCCGCTTCCACCCTGGGTCAGAGCTCCCTGAGAACTTCCCAGCCTGGAAGTCTGGCTGCTGGAGAATGGAACCAGGTTTTCCCTCCACTATCCAGGCACCCAGAGCAACAGCAATCTGGACTGTGAACAAACATCATGTCTCAGCCACCAGCTCCTCTCCTCTTTCAGAGCATCTTCTGAAACATCACGGGGCAAATATTTTAAGTCATAGTAACTTTTGATGTGTAATTTTTATTTATTTTTTAGAGAAAACTTGTATATGTTATGCATATCTCTTTGCAAAGCACTGGGAATCACATTTTTACGGACAAAAACTAGGTTTTCCAAAGAAGTCCTCATGGAAGAAGGCATCCAGCACTTGTGATTTAAAATTACAGTGTTACCATATAAGCACTGTAGATGTGTAATAATGTACCTGTCTACGACAAATTCTACAGAATAATACAAGAATTTACAGAGGAAGAAAAGGAAAAAAAATTAATAATTAAAAATATCACTTATTTAGACCACACACATTTAGGAGGATTTACTTTCCTTAAGAAATTGTCTGGAGTATTGAAATTGATGTTGCTTTAGTGTGACAGTCAGCAGCTAATTTAAGAGTTGAGAACTTTGGGGATTTAGTTGGCAATGAAAACATTTTATGATTTAGTACAGGATTTCTGATTTTTCAGAGATCAAGCAAGTCAAGACACACACAAGGTGAAAAGAAAATTCTTGGATGGTTCTCTGCCATCCCTGACCACAGCAAAAATCCACAGTCCACCTCTGACCTACGTAGAAATTCACAGGTGCTAAAGATAAAATCTGAAGACACTCAGGGTTTTGGGGTTTTTTGCCTAAGAAACACTGGCAAAACCAAACTACACTGATGTTCTCTAGGAGCTTTGCTAGCTGGATTGGTTAAACTGTTCCTCTGTGGAGGTTGGAATTTTTTACTAGCTATTCATTGCTACATTTCAAGCAACTTTGGGTGAATGGAAAGTCTGTTGATGCTGTCTTTACAAAATGTAAGACACATACACCAAGGGGAGAGAGGGGCTCAGAGGCATGTCAGGTTTAGCCAGAAATGTGGATGTACATTTATAAATAATTGGGGTTTTTTATGTTTAATCAAGTCATTGCCTAAGATGTCCTTCTCCCCATGACTATTGCCAACACCACTGCTACCCTCCCATGCAGCTATTACTGTCCTTTAATCACTCATTAATCCCAATAAATGGTTGCTCACACCATTCCCCTGCATTGTACTCCTGGAATACGCCCTCCCACGTATTACTCACCCGGGATATCAGTAAATAAAGAAGAAAATGATGATAAGCCATCAAATCTGTAACAGGCGGTGAAAGGCAGAGAGGAGATAAACCCTGCAATTATGAGTTTATCATTGATGATTATTTCATCAATTGTTTTGTTTTTAACAATTATTTTTCTTTCTATGACTGACTTATCTGTTGGAATTCCTCTTCTAATGAGCAGGAAGTCAGCAGTATGACTTTGCTACTTCTTAACAGGCTGAAAAAGGCATGCCTTGGAAAACACAGTGCCTGGGTAATTTTCCAGAAGAAGCAATTAAGGAATAAAACCCACATAACTCTGTACTCCTTGCCTACATAAAAGGTCATGATTTTGATTGCCTTTCCTAGGGTAGGTTCTACCTTGATTCCAGTCTTGCAACATTCAGGGATAAGAAATGTGTCTAGGATATACCCTGCTGTTTGTCTGTGGTTCCACATGTGCAGCAACAGGACCTAAAAACTCACAAAGAGTCCTTGTTTCGATTTTATTGATTAAATATTTCCAGTTTAACTAATTGGTGGAGTTGACAGTCCATGCATGAAGCTCAGGCATGAGGCCCATGTCCCTCCTGTCATGACTTGGAAGTCACTTTATGTACCTGAGGAGTCTGCACTGCTGATCTCAGCTTGTCAACAGCAGCTGCAGATTCATCTGGGGAGAACCTGGCTCCTCTGGCTTCCAGAACAAAATGAAAGTCAAGAAGTTGCAGATAATTGGCTGCAAGAGTGGTTGGGTTTTTCTGTTTGTTTGTTTTGGTTTTCTTTTTTAAAACCCAGAGTATTTCTCAAGCCTTTGGAAGGAAGCAGGAGAACAAGCATCCTGGACACAAGAAGCCTAACTTTAGCTTTTTTTTGTGGCCCTAGGAGGGATCAGCCCCCATGTCTGGCTTTTCATGCAAGGTACCCCAGCTACCAGGGCGAAGGGTAAAGCTGTGCCAGCACTCAGGAAAGAATTCAGAATTCTCAGGGTGAGAATTTCAGCCTCCTGCTGTCAAAGGATGGTTCAGGAATTCATTGAGGGTGTGAAAAATTCGGATTCTGGTGTCCCCTCCAGCAGTGGACAGGGTGTTTTCACAGAATCATAGAATGCTTTGGGTTGGGAGGGGCCTTAAAAATGGGGGCTTGGATTTTACAAGGTTAAAGCAAAACAGATAAAGGAAGGGGCAGTTTTCAGGGCTCTCCTTTTCTCTCTGTTTACTAGAGAAAGCAACCATACAAAAGCAGTTTCCCTGGCTGGGCAATTCCTGAGCTTTTTTCTGATGAGCAGAACAAGCCACAGGGCTTGGAGCATCCCCCGAACAGGGAAAACTCTGATCCAGGTCTTCCATCCACGAAGGCATTGTGCTAACACATCATTTCTGCATGAAAATGGTCCTTCCACAGTCTCTGTCACTGATCCTCAGCCTCTTTGCACTTGCAGTGAAATGCAAATCTTCTGTGAGGCCACTGACCACCTCCCCAGTGCTTGTCACAGCTGTAAAATGGGATTGGGGCCAAAGTGTGATGTGATCTGGCAACTGCAGCCAGCAGCACAGTGCCCTATGGAGCACTGGGTTCCAAAAGCAGGTTAGAGGAGCCATAAATCTGTTTGCACTTGCAGGGGGAGCCCATTTGCTCTCTTTCTTCCCAGGCATCTCTCACCTCTCCCTAGATCCCCAATTGTTCCTAGTGATTTTGTATTTTATTTGCAGATCCTGGCATTTTCTACAGGAAACTTAATGAGTACACACCCCCAGATTGGTACAAGCCTGACTTTCAGCATTTCACTAAAGTTTGCTTTCTATTTTTTAGGAATAAAAGCAGGGCTAAGTAATTCAGATGTGGCAAAGGTCTGTTTCACACCTTGCATATGGATTTGGGCAGAATCTCAGTCTGGAAAGCAAACACACAGGTCACTTCAGCTTTCCTAAGAAAGTTCCTGTGACTCAGACCACCGCCTGGTGGACAATGATGACCTAAATGTGACTAAAATGCTCTTAATCTGTGCAGTGGCCTGTGCACACTGGTAAAATGCCCATTCACCTGCTGTGGTCACAGTCTGACATCAGTTCCTCAGGTGATGTCATGATCAAAGGTTTCCTGGTGCTAAACGGACTAAATACCCACTGAGGTCTGAAAGCCCCTGTCGTGGTTTAGGCCTGGGGAGTATTTTTGCAGCACAAAGGTTAGAAATAGTAAAATAATGATTCATTTCTGATCTTTTAGCAGCCTGATGCTCTTCCAGCTGAACTCTGAATCTTGATGTGTGATTTTATTGCCATCAGCAAAGAGCGCGATATCTTCTTATTTCAGTCACTGGGGAAGTGCTTAGGGGAAAAATATGGCTCATTTTAGCTATTTGGGAAATACCAACGTGTTCCTAAGAGGAAAAAGAAAAGGCAGCTGGGTTACAATGGGGCAATTGAACTGTTCTATCACCCCTTTAATGGTGTAAGACACATTCAACGTAGAGCCAGGAGAGGGAACAGCTTCAGGTGTGAACAATTTCTGGCCAAACTGCACTACACCAACACTGCACCACCTAAGAAACGGGGTCTGCTTTAAACATACGCACATTTATTTTTATGCAGAGGATTACTGTATCAGTTATTGCATCCTTCAGATGGCACAACACCACCTTTCCCAAAAATCCAGATTAAATCAATTTGCTCTTTACCTGAAACACTCCCATGTACCTGGGAAACCCTCGCTGAACAAAGACCAGGAGCTGGTGAGCGCTAGCACACCTCAGCATACTCCTCATTTCTCCTGCATGATGATTTCATACCTCCTGAGGTCACGTGCTGACCAGGGGGTCGGTGTGGAGCTGGTTGGGAGTGCAGGCCCTGCTCTGCCAACAGCAAACAGCTGGATTTTGATCAGTCAGGTAAGGGAGTGCATGGAAAGGGACACTGGGGAGGTTTGGTTCCCTCGCTGGAATGCTTCTTGTGATAATCTGAGCACCAAAGGTGATGGAGTGCCCGTGCAGGTTCCAACAAACTCCAAGACACTTCATCAAATGCCTGATCCTTAATATACAAAATATTGGTGCTTGTAGGGATCGACAGTGTCTCCATGGACTGTTCACTGTCCTACAGAGGTCTGGAATTGCAGCCTGCTGCTTTTCCCTTGCTCCAGTAGAAAAGAATTGTGCTCTGCAACGGCAGGAAAACACAAACGTCCTGAGTTGCACTGAACTGCTTTTTTCCCAATCACCTACAAAGAAAAGAAAATTAGAACAATGTATTTGTTTTCCTATTTAGAATAACAATGGAAGATAGCGAATATTTTGCCCTTCATTTTCAGGAGAAAAATTCATCATTTTGTGTAACTTCAATTTTCAGGTTCAAGCATCGACATGACTGGCAGGTGTCGAATGTGTGTGCTGCCAAGATTTTCAGTGGCAAAGAAGCAGTCAAATAGAAATTACAGTCTGCTATTTTTGAACATGTGTTTTCATTCAAAAGAAGGAAAATATATTTGTTTCAGTTGTATTGTAAAGCAGATATTTGTCTATTTAAGACCGAAGCTGAATGGAAATCAGGTTAGTCGTGGTTTGACCAAAAGTTACCTGTAAGTTTTTCCTGATGTAAAAGGTTTTTCTCTTTCCTCTTGGCAACATTCAGAATATTGTAGGCCTACCATTTATGGCAAAGAGTTGTGTTTATTGCTAGGGATGAACAACACACTGCAGATAAAGGCATACAATTCTTTTAATTCTAATACCTTTGGGTGAGGACCAGGAATTATGTTAACCTTAAGGTTCATTTTGACAGTTTCCAAGAATTCTTAGTTAGAGCTTTGGAATATCCCATAAAACACCTCCTTCTTCTCATCATTCTTTTATTGTCAAGAAATAAAGTTGGCAGATCTCAAGAAATCCGGAAGTTTTTCTTTACAGGTATTTAAAATGAATTTTTAATTACAAAAACCCCAAACCTGTAACATTCTTCTCTCATCTCAAAAGCAATCAAAAGGAACAAATTAATGGAGTAACTCCAGAGTATTTATTACTCCCTGGGAGATACTGTACCAGACAGTCCATGGCACCTAAAATAATTATCAAGCTTTTATTATATGACTACTGCCACCTGTCCTGGCAAAGAAATCACGTGATTTAAGAAGAAACTCTGGGGTAAGACAGAAAATGTTGGATAATAATCGCCCGAAGCCTTGTTCCATTTAGGTCAAAGACTAAACTCCCTGCTGATTTCAGTAGTCTTGGTGGAGCTTAAGAAATATTTTGCCAGAGTCACTCTGCCTGATAGAGCTTGGGGTTTATTTTTAGTTAAACTGGGGTATCAAAAATTACAGCAAGGACCTGGTAAATTCTTGTTCTGGTACTCCCAACTCCATTCCCAACAGCAGATGCTTGCCTGGGCAGGGTGGGTCACTTGAGGAGTCTTTTCTAAGAAAATGCTGCTTTTTCCTTTGTCATGGCCTTCCCCAGAAGTGACACTGTCCTGAGCTGCAGCTCCAGGCTCACAGCATTTCAGCAGGGAGGTACTGGGATCAAGGGTTACTCACCTTCTGCCTCAGTAATCCAGATGCAGAGAGCAGAGACTGTTGTTAAATACAACACAGGGAGCAGCCAGACATGAATATCTTCATTTAAACTCAGTGTAGCTACTGCTTGTTTCTTGATGGAAACGAGCCCTTTCTCTACAGGAGCATAAAAAAGCAGGAAAAAACCCCAAAAAACAACCCAGAGGAGGGAAAAACTCACCACCTCAGGTTCTAAATAGCTGTAGCCTAACATCTATATTTTTGAGTGTGTATGGAAAATTGTTTCTCTTACCAGAGCGTTTTACTTACCACAAGATGTCACTGTTTTTTATTTCTTTCCTTTCAGCTGGCACTGTCCACAGTCCTCTTGAGTTCCACGATGCTCTCTGAAGGGAAAACGGTCAGATCTCAACAACATTAATATTTTGTGCACCTGCTTATTTTGACCATCTGATCTGTTTATACTAGGTTTGAAAAAACACCCGCTGTTTTGTGGCTTTCAGTGTTTATTTACTGCAGATATCATTTTCCTCTCAGACTGTAAAATGTTTCACAGCCCACCACTTCACTCTTGAATTTTCCTCCTCAAGCCAGCTCAGGCTTACTTTGGGTCCACTACATAAGAAAAATGTTTCAGATGTGAGAGTAATCCAGACATTCTGCTAAATTCGGGGGTCTCTGTCGAGATTTGAAGGGTCAGGGTTTGAGTTTTAAATTCCTCTATGTCCCGGTTTGAGACAATAATGCTTTTTTTAAATTGCACATTAGGCTATGGCTTTATTGCATAAACTTATAAATATTACATAGTTGAGTAGGTAAATATTCCCATAGCAGACTTGTACTGCCTGCAAGGACAAGGGGATTTACTGATATCCATATTTATGTAACAAAAAAAAAGAAGGAAAAAAAAGAAAAAAAAAAAGACATTTCCATTAGCTGAAATAGGAGATGGTGACAACTGATTTTATCTTAAGATGTATTCAAAATGTTCCTTGTTTGCTCTGTTTATCTGGATTCACCGAGATGTTGTCAGCATACTCTCACATAAGGGTGTTATGCCGGGGCAGGATTTCTGCAGAATTCAGACCTTAGGGAAGTTTATCACAGTGATGGCTGTTGGAGTGAAAAAGTTGGCTTTGTGTTTCCTGTTGGAAATCTGCGAGCTGTTCTGCAGTACCCCCAGCAAGTACCCAGTGTTTGCTCTTTCCCTGGTGAAAGAACATCTGCTGTGAGTGGTGTGCAGCATCTCCTGCGCCCGAGCCACCTCTAGCTACTCTTTTAATAACCCAGGTCCCTGTGCACAGAAAGTGGGACATGCAGGGGTCTCCTTTCCACATAATGGATAGGCCGCAGTAACCTTGCATCTGCTCCTGTGTTAGCCTGTCACTCACAATCAGGGGTTACTTGATGCCTAAAATAATTCCTCCCCTGACAACTAATTCATCTGGGAAGAAAAAAGACTCCATCCAGATGGTGGGAATCTCACAGGCTCCTTTTTTTTTTTTTTTTTTTTTTTTTTAATGGTGAAGTCTTTCCTTTTTTTTAGTAGACACTCTGTAAGTTATATAACATTCTTGGAGCTATCCCATGCTATTATCAGCCTTTAAATATGCATTAGGCATTCAGAAAATAAGGCCTTCCCTGACCTGGGAGACTCCATCTCCAAAAATGGGGGCTGCTAAAATCCTTTACAGAAGCAAGCCCTAATACCAAATACTATATTTTTCTCAAGATGTGCAAATGAAGAATGGAGAGGGAAGGGAATGGGGCAGACATTTTTAACTCTGTACAGAGTTGGTTTGCAGAGGTTGTTGGCAAGTGTCACCATCTGTGGACTTCTTTGTGGCCCAGACACCAGGAATAAATGATTTTAGTCCAGCATTTAGCAGGTGTCCCAGTGACAAAATGAAGAATGATTTGTGAGTAGTAACTGAGGAAATAAAGATGTAATATTTGAGAAAGGAGGCCTTATTTCCTTACCTAAAGAGCCAAGCTTCAGACATGGGTTTTGAAGGAACACGTGCTCTGTCTGTTGAGAAAGCTCACACAGCCTCACCCTGCAAGGCAGGGCGGTGCCAGTGTCATTGATTTTCTATTGTTTGGTTATAGAAGTAGAGCAGCATGACAGCTGTAATACTATTTTTCATAAACTGAGGTTTCTATTCTGGCACTGGTCAGGCTCTCATAAGAAAGGCAGCTCTCCTTGCTTTTGAAAAGTGAATTTCCTCAGAATTTGTTTGGAGAGAAGGATTCAGGGAAGGTCAGAGGTCAAAATGACAACATCAAAGTTATCTACCAAGAAGTATTTTGAGACAAATTTTTATGAGAATAATATCTGCTGCCTTCCGTGAGAACAAGCAGAGTACCAGCAGTGGTGACAGAATATTCATCTGTCTTAGTGGGAGTATGAAATACCCTGCTTCTGCCAGCGAGATCAGTGGAAGACAACGCTGTGAGGGGTTTTTATTTGTGGCCATTCTTTCAGCACAGAGCAACTTGCTGCTGTAACAAAAGGTAAAATTGGGGTTTCTAAAATGGCATCCCAGAGCCATGGGAAGGCTCCTTGCCCAGGCCTCCCTGTTGTGCTGTGGGAATAACTCTGCCCCTGTGATTGATGGCCATCCCGAGAGAAATTCCCTGGACAAGAGGGCTTGGGTGGCTCTTTATCTGCTGGGATCTCCAGCGTGGGCACCTCTGAGTAGTCGCTGTCCTGGAACAACCCCAGGCCTGACTCTGTGTTCCCACCCTTTAGGTGATTCCCTAAAGCTGCCCTAGGAGCAACAGGGCACAGCACTAAACTGATGAAAATCAACTGTCTCACTGTAAAAGTACTCCCTTAGGCTCAGGATGCCACCTCAGCCCTTCATGGACCCGGGCTCTGGGCTGCCCTTGGGGATCAGGGGCCCCTGTTTGCTGCCCATCCCGGGTGGTAACAGCTGCTGTGAGGTCCCCTTTCCCATTTAACATAAAATCCCATGGTTTTGGGTGTTTCTGGCTGCAGGGGGCTCTGGGAGGAGAGGCTGGGGCTGCCCTGAGCAGGACACAGGCTGGTCCAGTCACCCAGGCACACCAGCCCCACCGCCAGGCACAGCCAGCCCCTCATCCGGGCTGAGGGCACCGCAGGGAAAGGTGTTCAGTAAAGGATAAAAACGCTGGACAGGCAGAGGAGAAGGGGTAAAAGGCAAGGAACAGCTCTGCAGCACCCAGATCAGGGAGGAAGAAGGAGGAGAAGAGGTGCTGCAGGCGTTGGCTGGAGCAGGGATTCCCCTCAGGGACACCACAGCGCAGTGGGGACACATGCGAGGATGGAGAGGCCAGGGAGCCAGAGTGGAGCTGAGTCGGGGAAAGGTGAGAGATTTCCCTGTCCTTAGCTCAACCCACGAGCTATTCCATCCTATTTTTTCCCCTCTCCCTGTATCCCTAAGGAGGGGAGAGGGCTGGGTGAGCAGCTGGACAGTGGCCAGAGCCAGCCCACCACATGTGTATGGAGTACAGCCCCTTGCTCTGAAGAACTTCTCTGAAGAGAAAGGTAACGGAGTGGACAAAAGGGAAAGATGTTTCATTTTAGAAATAATTCAGAAGCTGAGGCACAGAAACTGCTTGTATTGTAGAGTCATAGAGGGTCTCGAGACCCAGCTCAGTGACCTGCTGTTCCAGGCACTCAGGTCCTCAACCACCTTCCCTCCCATACCAGGACCAAGGGGAAGTGCTCTTCTCCCATATTTTTGCCTGTTAGCTGGCACTTTATATTCCAAACTGGCTCAGGCTGCATGCATTGAATTTGGCCTGAAAACAGGCTATGGTATTTCCATCTGTCAGTAACAGATTAAGGAAAGATTTCACGGATTCTTTATAAACAACCCTAAAGCTTCACCTAAGCTATTTATATCCAAACTGAAGAAACTCTTCATGACTGATGGCTGGGCTCCTCTGCCAAATTCTTGCCAATAGACTGACAACCCAAATTTGGGGAGACCTGTGCCCCACGGAAGGGATCGAGAGCAGCACTGAATTCCCATTCCTCAACAGTCTGAAATGTTTTCTACTGACTCGTGACCTGTGGGAATGAATATTCATTTTGCAAGAAAGCTACTAAGTCTGTATCAAATACTAATTTACTCATTTTTACCACTTGCTTTTCTGCTTCAAACATTACTTTTAGGGGTTTTTTTGCCAACAGGCATAGGACTAGCAAGCAATATTTATTTATGATTTCCAGGTATCTGTCTATTGCCAATCAAGGAGAATATGTTTTTAAAAGGAAGCAAGGGAACAGTGAGAGGGTGATTTATTTATAAGAAAGTGGTTGACCTACTACAATAATTAGCATTTTAATACTGGAAAATAGAGATTATCTGAATTAATTGACCCTCTGTGTTGGTACTGTTTCTCACCAAGGTTCTTAGAAGCTTAATTTAAATGAAGTAATTGAACACAAGAACCTCTAAAATATTTCTCCATAAGCAGAGCTGGGACTTGAATTAGCACACACATTTATAGCACAGCTGGTTTTATTTTATTAGTTGGAAAGTGTCATTTACCAAGCTAAATACAAATATTTCGGTCTAAATGATTTGGGCAAATACATTTACCAAACTGGTACCTTCAATTTTGAAACACTGTTCAGTCCAAGTGGATTTGCTACAAAGTAAATGAGGAAACTGAAATCAGGAGCAGAGGAAAGTAAATTTCCTTCCATGCTTCCCAACTTCATCTTACCATTTTGGGGGTTTGTTTAGAATGCTGTAAAGATGTGTTGAGTTTTTCCCAAAACTTTGCACTTTAATGTAAGCGCTTTCCTCTTCTTTCTCACACTTCATAATTTTCCAGTAAGGAAAAACTGAGGAAAATAAAAGGAAGTAAAAAGATAAATATTTGGGAGTTTTTTGAATTTGCAAGTCCTAGTGGGTTTTGGCACATGGAATTATATAAGAAATACATGTTTATTCCCCAACAAATCCCATTTCATATGGATATTCCATCCTGGCCTAATTACTGTTGTAAAATGTGTCATTTTTTCCCCCGCTACTGTACTTGAATGATTGTCATTGGTAATTTAATGTGTTTTTAGCAGCCTTCCTGCTCTGAGTTCCAGGCATGAGTGACCATACTGATGTGAACAAGAACAGAGATGTGAGAACTCACACCTGACCTCTCTGGGTGCCCCAAAAAGCAAGAGGAGCCCTCAGAGACCTCAGTGGGTCCAGAGAAAAAGTGTCTGGTTGACATTTTGAAATCTCTAACAGTGAGCCAATAACTTCAGGTTACTAAAAGGTTTTTAAAGTGCTGACAATGGGTGAATTTCCTACACCTTGATCCTCAGGAAGTTCTAAACCACATCACAAAATAATCCTGAGCTCTTCCAGCACGGCAGGGGGAAGGATAGAAAAATCTTGGGCTTGTCCTGGACTTTGATAAAATTAATATAAATGGGTCCTGATATTTTTGAATCTCCACAGACAGGCTTTCTAATCAATGACCAGCAGAGTGATATTTTGTCAGCTTCTCTGGCAACAGTGAATTAATGCTGCTGACCTTTCAAACAAAAGACAAAATCTTGGCCTGGTTGCTGGGGGAGCTTCTTTAAACAGAGTTTGTCGCACTGTTAAACTTTTTCATCTACGTGTATTTGATTAGTCTGGTACAACGACCACTGATTCTCACTTCAGAAGCTCCTCAGGGTCTGGGAAGGCAGGGAAGTTTGTCTTCCCCTCCCAGCCATGCATAAAGTGAGACTATGAGAGATGGCAAGTAACAAATCTCAAATCCTGATCTACAGTGATCAAAACCCAATCAATTAAGTTTAAAACATAGAGATAAAATACTTCTTTATCTAAGCAGTCTGTCAACGCCCTATCTTGGTAGAACTATGTCTTTTTCTTATGTGTATTTAGAATAGAAACATTTTGGTAAAATATTGTGTTCTGTGTTTTATTTAGTTTCAGATTCCCATCTAAATGCAGCTTGATAGATCTGAGTAATGCATGAGTAACACGCTAGGCAATGCAAACTCTGAAATAAATGTGATGAGACACAGGGAATCTTTCTGGTAAGCAAAAAGGAGAAGGAGGCTTTGTTGAAGGAAGAGCCTGCTTGAATGGGAAAGAACCAGCACCAAAAAAGATCACAGCCTTTCATGTAAATCATGTATGTAATCAGGCACCTTGCTTACTGATTTAAACCCAATTAAAATCAACTGTTATTCTCAGTCCCTCTGTCCACCTTGTTTGAGTGTGAGCTGCTAATGGGGACACCCTGCCTGCTTCTGAAGGAGGTTGAAGGGTGTTTGAAAACAAGCTGCGTTCTCGCTTCTGCAAGACATTTGAAGATCCCTAATATTTCTTTAAAATGACAAAGTGATGTTTGATTACAGTGTTTCCATGAGTGCTGAACTTTTACACTGATGTAAACAAACCAAGGGTGTACACACATTCTGGAAACCTCTTGTAAAGTGTAACTGGAGCAGAGACAAGGAACTGGCAGGGGAAAGGTGAGGTCAGTGCCTCAGATTCCTTCACGTGAGCTTTCCGGGCAGGATTGAAATAGCTGCTATGGCTTGATTTATTTTTTATTTTGGCACCAGCCCCGCGAGGGAGCCTTTGTGCTGGGATGCCTGCATGGAACCGCCCTTACAAGCCATTTGTCTCATCAAAGACCTTCTGTTTACAGCTGTCTCATGGCACCTCGTGCCTGCAAGGCCTGCAGTTCTCACCTTTGCTGGATCTCAATGAACTATAAAATAATTAGCTCAGAATCGGGCCGTTTAACCTGGATCAGTTTATGGCACTGTGTTTTCTCAGTGCTGGCTCCAGCACCTACGCCAGCACCATGCAGGCAGGCCCATTTGCACCACCTTAACATGGAGCTGATCGTACATTAGTTAGCAGTTATTCACACATTGCCCTGTGGAATAATTTCACAAAGAGCTGTATAACCCAGGAGATGAAAAGGAGTTGGGTTTCACTGCTGGTTTAATATGTGCAGCTGTTTCACCCTGACACCCCTTTGCTAAATGTTCAGGAAACCCCATGCCCTAACACATCATTAAAAAAACAACAACAAAAAAGGAATTCCCTATTCTCCCGGGCATCTCAGATCAGATAAGGCTCATAGCCCAAATATATCATTTTTTAAAGTCCCATAGAGCTGCTACTTAAAAAGAAAGCTTCCATAAAGCACTTTCAAAAGACATGAACTCTAAGGAAATTAAAGGATATTGCATTTATTTGCACAGATACGTATTTGAGTGAGAAGTCGGGCTCTGTGTTTTAATCAAGTCTGAAATCATGACCCAATCATGACCCAATTGCAAACATGAGCAGCTGGGCTTGTGGAAGATGTCCCTACCCATGGCAGGGGATTGAAATTAAATAATCCTTAAGGTCCCTTCCAACCCAAACCATTCTGTGATTCTATGATGGAATGAGCTGGTGCAGCTACCCAGCCATTAATTCTGACCAAGCCATTTTAATAATAATAAGGAGCCTTTATCACCCTTCTAGATTGGATAAGATCGCACTGTAAGTACTAGGTTGTTCTAAAAGAAGTTATCATCTGTCTTATCTTAGTTAACTGGCACTGAGACGCTTCAGAGAATTAAAGAAGACCACAACCTAATGAAGGAGGATACTCTGATAGAAGATATGAAGGAGGACACTCTGATGGATGATATTTGTAGTGGGTCATAAAAATTTCCCACGTGGTGGAAATAAATAAAAACAGCTTGAGGAAACTTTGCCATTTTTAAATGGGCATCTAAGGTGCAAAATCTCCATGGTTAGTGTAAGGACTGCCTCTGCTATTCGCCAGTGTTGTTCTATGTCTGATAAAATCTGGCTGACAGTGGCACTTTATTGAATTTATTCATAGTTGGAGTCAGTGCTGTTGAAGAGGCAATAACCAAATGCCTCCAGGTTTTAGACCTTGAGTCAATCAAGATGCATTTTCGAGACAGCAGAAAGCTCCTGCATATTTATTACAGGACGTTGACTCTTGTGGTTCACACTTGAATTCTTGCCTTGCTTAAAAGAGATGCTTCTCTAGGTCTGATGCTGCATCTTTAACCCTTCTTAAATAAGTACCTGTTGTATATAACCCTGCCCAGAATACCTAATTCAGTACCTGCTGGAGGGGCAGATGAACAAGAAGATAGGCACTCCCCAGCTTCAGGGGCCAGACCTTTAGCTGGTAGACCTTGTTGCTGGCAGAGGTCTTAGAAGGGATCTGAAAGAGGCAGGGAAAGTAATGAGAACTTTTCAGGACAAACGTGAGTTGTGAAATGGCATAAAGCAACATTGAAGTTAGCCAGTTAACCAAAGTAAGCCAACAAGTAAAAAGCAATGCTTCGAACAAGAGTAACACGTAGATCAGGTGGCTTTGGCTTTTTGCTGGAAGCAAATTGATGTGGGACAGAGTGTAATTCTTCTCTTGGTGTGAGCCAGGAGGAATTCTGCTGAAAACAGAACTGGTGGAAGCCAGGTCAGACTCATCCCTGGTTTCCCCATGCTCTAGATCAGGCTGACAAGCTGTCACCTGTGAGTCCTTCCTGTAAAGCCAAAGTCAGGCAGCTTGAGAGCCAGGCTGAGGGCTTCGAGGTTATCCCAGTTAACATCCCCTTGAACAGCAGAGTGCCATGGGTCAGTGCCAAAATGGAAGGCTTAGCAATGGATCAAATTGTATCTGCCAAGTATATTTATCTTTCTGCTTGCTAAGTGTTAAAGAGTCCTGGTGACACTGATAAGGGACCTGTTACTTATATTTGCAAAGCCTCAATACATCAGGTCGCGACCCCGCTTGGATAAGTGGTAGCTAAACCCTTATGGCTCCCTAACAATGGGAAAAAATTACAGCACTGGTAATTGGGCACCAGCTATGGGGGAAAATGGGAATGGCCAGAAGTACAAAGCCGGATTATGACTTTCTGACTCCTCGGCATGCTTTAGTGAGGATATGGACCATGCCACTTCAGTCTGGTCTCCACAAAGGGTTTGCCTTTGAACGAGCCGAGACTGACAGCTTTTTTCTGGCTCCGTGTGGGGTTAAAGTCTGGGACCCGGCACTCATGTCACTGGTGCGTGACAAAAAGTGGAGAAGGAACACTTTAGAGACACAGTGGGCCTTCTGCTGCTTCCTTTGTTGCCTGGACAGTGCAGTGTTCTTCCGTGTCCCCAGATACAATAAAGGTGCTGGCCACTGCTTTGGTCAAGGATGGAGCTGGCATAGCAGCCCTGCAATGGTGCAGAACTAATCTGTGCCGGGCCTTTCCTGTGTGATAAGCCCACACCCAAGTAACCTAATCTGCAATGGGAAATCACACACACAACAGCAACAACAAAAAAAACCCCAAACCCCCCCCCCAAAAACGAAGTACCCAGCGTTTAGTGACGGCCTGAATTTTTTCACAGTCATTTGAAGGTTTCCATCGGGGTCCCCTGGTCATTTGATGTGGCAATTAGCAAGAGGACTTTTGTACTCCAGCGACATGAAACAGCCCTTTTCAATAATTATTTTATGCCTTGAACAGAAATGACCAAAAGAAAAAGCCCAGAGAGTAGATAACATTGTTACATCAAACAGCAAATGGGGCGTGCTTGTACCTATTTATTTTCTTTTATTAAAGCAAAGTGTTACTTTTCCCATGAGAAAAAATAAAACCCCTTGAAATTATAAGACAAAATTTCCCCATACTGCCTTTAGTCTCCCCACATTCTTACCTTCATAACCCAGTCTGTTTGCTTTGACCCTGTAGAATTTTTTAATTTTATTTTTCTTTTAATCTCTGTATGAAATGTTGGCAACTTGAAGGGGAAAAGTGTCAATACCACCTGCAAGCCCTTTTCTTTTTTGCCATCAGGGCCAACACACTGAAAGATAAAGTACCATACTTAGGATGCTGAAATACTCTCTTCCTCTGCACCAATAATTTTGTGCAAGGTACCTCTAGGTATAATTGTTCATCATTCTTTAGAGATGAGCAAAGACTTAAGGAGTAGTAGATACAAGCAAAGATGTTTGACCTAAAAAATTAGTAACAACGGATGTCTAAGTGTTTCTAGAAATTTAAACACATAACCTCCCGTTTTTTTCTGTAGATTATTGAGGGATCTATGCATGAAACTTGAGATTCCTTCACTGGAAATACAGTTTCCCTTGCAGAAAACCCAATTATATATGTTGGCTTGCCTGGCATAGAATTAGAGGTATTCTCCTCCCTTTTGAACACATATGCCCACTACGCATTTTTAACTTGTCACCCACACTGTAAAAGCCCTAACTCACCCAGCATGCTGTTATCAGCATTTAGTCCTAGCAAAAGAAATCATTTTTAAAAGGCAAAATATGTGGGACTGACATGTTCTCACTTGCATAAACTGAGTACAAGGGAGGAGACCAGGTTTGAGACGCATTTTTACCCCAAAAGACAGAGTGAATAATCTTACCAATTTCATTGGCAGCTACTCCTCCACTTGGCATTCGTGTTGTAAAAAATTAGTTTATTTGTCCACTCCCAAGGAGTTACCTAGACTTATGTACTACAGATTGAATTTTATAGCTCCACTCCTTTGAACCATGCAGAGTTTTAATTCATTAATGGTGAGGTTTTCCACGAATGTTTTACGTGAGTATAAAATATATCAATTTCAAAGGACAGTAATGCATTGTTTGTGTCATCTGGAGCTGGGTGAACAATTTGAAATAATTTTCTTCACCAAGTTCTATCTTGCTTTTGTGATTTTACTGCCTGTATGATTTGATGGACAGCCAGTAAATTGTTTATAAGCTGTATCTTGCTAATAGTTGAGATCCATAATTTAAGATGGATTGCTAGAACCCCAGCAATAGAGTTAAAAGGCTTAGAAGCACGTTTTCAGTGCAAGAACTCACATTTAAGAATTGAAAAATCCCAGCCTGACCCATGTTCAGTATTTACTTAAAATTCGTATCTATTTGTGCCAAGGAACACCCAGAGAGTGATCCAAAGGAACTGAAACACGGCTGATTTAGATTTATATCAACATTCAAACAAATATTTCTGGAAATGTGCTGTGTGATGTGCTCAGGTCTCACACGGTGAAAAGTGACCCAGGTGACGTTTACCTGAGTACTGGCAAGCAGCACCAGACCCAGCAAGGCTTGAGGAGCCCACATGGTGGGCAAAAGGTTGCAAAAGTGGGTGAAGGAGAGCAGGGCTAAAGCTCTGCAGGCTCTCCCTCGCTGGTGAATCACTCACGCTGAGAGCAGCCTTTGCACAAAGCAGGAGCTGATTAAAAAGGGCTCAGCAGCACCCTCATATCAGAGCTTTCCACGCACACAGGCACAACACACCCACCTGGGAGCCAGGCAGAGCCATCACGGGGATGAGCATCCAGCCGGTGAGGGAACCTCTTTCTCCTCCTCCTGCAGGGGCCTCACGCCTCAGGGGAGTGTGAAGAACAGGAGGTGTGAAGGCACTGCAAGCTCATCTGCGTTTTGACAGTCCCTGATGCTGCCTGGGGTACTGTGCCCTGTACTAAATAGAAGAAAAAAACCTTACTTTTTCATGTCTATACTGCCAAGGTCTAACTCCAACACACAGAGCTGTGGGGTTTGTATGAAAGAAGCACCAGTTTCAAGGCATCCAACCCTTCCCGCTCCTTTTGAATACAGAAGGTGCAGAGTGCCTGAGGCCTGCAGTAGGTGAAAACATTCTGTCAGTGCTTTGGGGGAGAGCTGGGCACCAGAATTCCCAAACTCCCAGCGAGAGCTGACCTGTTGTTGTGGGGAAGAGGTGCAAATCCCAAATGGGATTGCGGGGAGCAGCAGTGGTACCGCACTGGTTTTAAATACAGCTCTGAGGAGCTTGTGGAAAGATAAGGACCCAGCAGAGGCACAGGACAGAGGCTGGAAGAGAACAGCTATTACCCAGATGAGCTTCGGAGTCGTACAGAGCACTAACTTCAACAGGATTCATACTGCAGCTTCAGGGTTTAACTGAGACACCTATCGTTAAAAAACTCTTTTTAAGGCTTAGTTACATGGGGAAGCTGCACTGGTTTGACCTAGGATAGGAATTGAATTGATTTAGGGGAATCAGTGTGAACTCTTGTGGGAATATATTCATTTCAGTGTAAAAGAACAGCAATTAGTTAGTCTTAAATTAAGTTAGCTTTAAATTAAATTAGAAGTGGTATTATTCGACTTACCTAATTATTTAACCAAGCTTTAATGATGTTGATTTAAAAACTGCCTGGAGTTAAACCAGTGCACTTTTGCTGTAGACACAAGACTTTTGACCTTGTTACCCGAATTATGCAGTCTTCATCCCTGATTAAACTGATTCTGTAGCCACCTCCCAGAGCAGGTAGGGAGAGAGGCCAACAGCTTGTGTTCACTCAAGCCTCTTACAATAAAAGCCAGTCACTTTGGGTTCATCCCTACAAAATGGGTCTTCTAAAAACATGTTTGCAGCCTGCTCCAGGGATGTACATGTGCATGTGTTCTTTTAACTGCCAGGGGTGACGCGGAAAACATCCGAGTGTAGGAAATGACAGAGCGAGTGGGTGTCAGGGAAGGATCACGTCATCCTCCAAGGCGGTCTCCTGGGCAGGGGCTGGTTCCAGGATGTGAACAGCAGCTGTGGGGTGCATCAAAGTCCTCACAAATTTTCAGACTGGGACAACACGACTGAGAATTTGAAGGGGCTTTAATGCAGGCTCAGGATGGCAGCCCTTGGATATTCTCCTTGCTCTCCTCCTCCTCCTCCTCCCCACCCTGAGCCTTCCAGGAGAGGAATGGTAGAAGTCTCATGGCAGGCCTGTCCCAGCAGATTTCTTTGAGTTTTTGTATATGTAGAGACAACTACTCCATATCCCAAGGCAGATGCCACTGACATTCTTTCTCAGGCTTTGATGGTCCCTTGCCTTCAAAAAAAAAAAAATCTCCTATTAAGGTGCAGTTGGGATTGGTCTAGTTCAAGTCTCTGATGCCAATTGTATTAATTGGCAGATTAGGATCCAAGATACCAAATACTGATATGACTCCATTGCTCTCAGGATAATGGGATGCCATTCAGCTCCTGGGCTATTTTGTTCCCTCCCCATGGGGTTGTCTTGTCTGCTCAGGTCATAAACTCTTTGGGATCTGAGCTTGCCACTGCTCCATGGAGCATCTTATACAACAGTGGTCCTTTCACAGCTGGCCCTGGCAATCCAGCAGGACTACCCTCACTACTGCCATTGTGCACAGGGAGCTTGTCCCCTGGGCTTCACTGGAATTGGATAAGGCTCATGGGCCCTTTGAAACACGTCACTCATAATGCTGGAGCGGAGCTGTGCTCCAGGATATGGTTTCATGGAATGTCAGAGGTCGGAAGCAGGAACAATCCCAGACATTGTTCCCACTTCTAACTCCTGACATTCCTCAAAACAATCTTTTGGATGGCTTTTCTTGGACTTCCACAGCCATCTTCTGACAGAGGATGCCTCATCTGATCTCAGGAACCACTCACCAGCGAGGGAGCATGAGCTGTACAGAGACAAATGCTGGGCCTTCCTTGCCCTTGCTCTGTTATTTATTGCAGTTACATTTCTAATTGCTACACATGCCCTGCCCGTGCTTAATCACACAGAACAAAAGCTGAGTGTCAAACCAAACGTGGTTTTGGATGCCTAAATATTGTCCAGGGTGGGACAGCCCCAGGCATGTGCAACCCCAGGTAGCTGCAGGTGTGAAATCTGTGGGATTTTGCAAAGAGTTGCAGTGTAAGGGAGGTAACAGCATTTAAGTTCTGTGGGTTATCAACCAGGCAGACAGCAGAGGTAGGGCTGTGTCCCCAGCACTTCTGTCTGCAGCCACACAAGTCCAAATGGGTACTGGAAAACTTATTCCAGGTGTGATTCTGTGTTACTAATCTCAAAACAAGCAAGAAATGCACCTGGTGCCATATAAACCTCAAATCTAATTAAAATGTTTGGGTCAAAATATCTATTATTGAAGCGTGGCCTTTTCTCAGCATAAAATCTTTCTGTGTAATATTATTAATTGGATGGATAATTTTGTTTTTAAATGAAGATTTTTTTATCATAGCATTTTTCAGTAATTCTTTTTTTTTATTTTTGCCTGCTCACATTATCATTCCTTGCTACAAATGAGAGTGTAAAACAAACTCTCTTCAAATTATCTCAGAAGGAGGTTTT
The DNA here is from genome assembly GCA_013400735.1 of Pomatostomus ruficeps. NCBI lineage: Eukaryota > Metazoa > Chordata > Aves > Passeriformes > Timaliidae > Pomatostomus > Pomatostomus ruficeps. The sequence goes on from VYZT01031179.1 coordinate 350,952, forward strand.
TCCATGTAAATTTTGAGGGAAATCTTGTGAAATTTGGCTCACAGTTGAGCCAAGAGCAATTAAAGCAGTGCATAAAATTTATACTATTAACACTTTTTGCCTCAGAATCGAAAAGGACTGTCCATAGTTTTGCACTCTGACAAAAATGGGAGAAATGAAGCAAGATCGTGATTAGTTGGAAAGGGGAAAGACAAAGCATGCGGAATTTCAGGCCTGGTAAAGAGCAGCCTGTCTGCCATCAAAACTCTCTAGAACACAACCTGGAGTGATGGCCACACTGCATGGTCTTGAGCTGCAGGAGCTTTCTGGGCTCTAATTCAGATGCTAAGAGACCTAGGAAATGGAGAGCAAAAGGACCATTTTGTCTCCAAAATGTCACTGTACCAACAACCACGCTCTTCAGATTGATAAAAGGTTACTCCATCAAGAGGACTACTTGCTTTGCTAAGTCAGAATGCAAGATACTAATCAAACTAAAAATAGTTCAGAATATAATCTAAACAAGTTAATTCTGAATAATTCTAACTGGTTTAATAGGGTTATTGGTCATTAAACCTTTTCAGACATTTAGCTTGGCTATAACTTGTAAGATTTTGCTTTTGTGGTTTCTCAGGAGATGAAAGGCTAAGCTAAAATTAAACCAAGATTTTTTTCGTATAGCCAAAGGTGAAAGAAAACTCCCAAAGTGTTTGGCAGGCAGGTACTCACCATGGGTTAGGAAATTGGGGGTTCAAATGTCATGGGGAAATAGCATGTCAGTGCAAGTTCTTTAGTGATCAATAAAGTATTCTGCATTCAGGCTTCACAAAAAGGTTTCTGAGAACCTTCTCAGACTCCCCACGGGACAATCCTTTGACATATTCATTGACACCTACTGGGGTAGTTGTCTTTTTAGTTTTGCCATAAGACAGCAATTTGCCACCTCATTATCAGTGTGATTGATGAGAACACCATCTGAAAATCTGTCACATGATGACTGTGGGCTTGACTCCCTCTCTAGATTGATCTTCTTAGAGACACACACTGATGTGCATGACAAAATGTTTTCTGGGAAAAGATGTCAATGACAGGTTTTTTGAAAGAAACTGCAGCTTCTGCAAAAGCAATTGACTCTTCCCTCCCTCTTCCCCAGCCCTCCAACTCTCTCTTTTTTTCCCCCTCCCTTTGATATTTGTGCTTAGAAAGTAGAACATTAGACAGCATTTGCTTTTAACAGAATTCCAGAGCTGTCTCAATCCACTGGCACATGTGGTGGCTTTGGCACCAGCGTGTGAGAGCCCTGCAGATCTCAGAATGAAAAGTGCTTTGCAAATCAGAGTGACGAGCAGTGCACAAACAGAAATGCTTTCTAAGAGTCCTGAACACCACTTCACTGCAGTGCTTCAGAGAGCCCGCATGATTTCACCCTCTCTCCTCACTTGCTGCACTTCCACGCTCTCCTTTCACACTGTTGCAGGTGTCTGTATCACTGAACAGCTCTGATTTTTGTTTGTTCCATTTATCCTGCTCACAGCCAGCCCCGCTGTGCAGGGAGTGTCCCTCCCCTGAGCCCCCCTGCTGCTGGTGTGAAGGCAAAGAGCAAGGAATAAGGACTGGGCTGTGCTCTGCTCCTCACCCAGCTCCTGCCAGGCAGGGCAGGCAGAGCACATGTTCAGCTCTGCATAGATCCAAGGGTGTTCTCCTGTGCTGGTGCTCATCTCAAGCTCCTCAGTCTCATTTAAGACTGGACTGAGACTTTACATTCAGTAAGAACCTGGGTAATAATCTTTAAAAACCCCTAATATTCTGGCCAACCTAGATTTGCAAGCACTTTTCTTGAGGTTTTACAGAGTATGAGCTCCCCTGGAAATACTTCACTGCTTTTGTTTTTCTGCAGTTTTATTTCCTGGCAACAGTCTCACTCTTCTCTCCGTCCATGGGCAGATTTCCATTCTTTCCTCTTCCTCTCTTTCATTCTGCCACAACTTTTCCAACAGAGAAGATCACCACCACACCATTCACTGACCTAAAACTGGCAACTGAAAATTAGGGTGACAAAGACGGAGATGTCAGACTTGAAACCTCCATAACTCCCACAGCCCAGAACGTTACCTTAAGATGCAAAATCTGCTGTATTAATGTCTATATAAATTCTACAGAATAACCCTAGAAAACTGAAATTGTTATACAATTTTTAAAAATACCCTGTACCTGCACTCAATCTAAAAAAAATGGGTTTTCACCCTAGTTTTCCATGCATATTTTTACTGGGTAATATTTGGGAAAAAGATCTCAGTCTGTAAGATATTCAGACCTGGTCCCTAATGAGCAGTGGATGTATTTAATCCACTGTCGTGGAGTGGCTGCTATACAAACATATCCACTGTTCATATAAAGGTTTTCAAGCAAAGGTTGCCTTAAAGCTCTTTAAAGACATTCTCATTAAATTATTATAGAAAAGCAGGTTTTTAAAATACATCAGCTGAGGTCTTTGAGAGCTTTACTCCTCAACGTAATTTAAAAAGTAACAAATTTGCTGGTTGGTGTTCACTGAATAGAGAAAAAGAGTGCTGCTTCTCACACCTCCTGTGTGTTCTCAGGTATTAAATAAGATTCACTGGGGACAGAGACATTGCAAGGCTCACCCTAATCCCTAAAAAACATAAACTGCTCCTGGGTTGAATCAAACAACCCCATGCAACACATCCCAATAGCCCTGCACAGCACAGAGAGGGGACTGGTTTGGGTACCTGGCATTGTACTGGGAACTTCAGTGAGCAGAGTGCAGTGGGGGATTTGGAATTCAGTTAAGTCCTTGAGGAAGAGACCTTGGATAATGGATAATGAATAAAGACCCAGGTGAAGAGCCTCAGCCAGCACAGGTTGTTGCAGTCCCTGATTTCCACCAAATGAAGGATTCCCAGGGCAGGAGGTGGTTCTGGGGCACACTCCGAGGCTGACAGAGTTGGCAAGGTGAGGAATTGCTGCTCCTTAGGGGGATTTTCCCTGTCCTGCATCAGAGCAGAGAGCAGCATCCCGGTGACAGGGGTGCCCAGGTGCTGCTCTCCTTGGAGGCAGGACCCCGTGTTCCCCAGTGCCACTGGGGCTGAGGGGGCTGCAAGGGGGAGGGAGGGAGGGAGGGAGAGAGGTCGGGGAGAGGGGACCCCAGCACAATGTGGAGTGACTCCCAGCAATTAAAAGGAAAACGAATGAAATATCTGGCTGAATGCCAAAGTGCGCCTTTTTCTTTTTCCCCGTTTTTTTTTTCCCTTCCTTCTTCTCTGCCAGTAGTCCATGAAAATGGGAAGGTATGTGAGGAATTCCTCCACTTTATACTGCAGCTCCCAGCCATTGTGTTTAGGCTGTGGCAGAGCAGCACTGTTATTCTCCCATGCAGCCTGGGAAGAGGCAGGCACCTTGTCCCACAAGACTGATGATGGGGCTGGGGCTGAGTGAGCAGCACCCAGGGTTTGTCAGGGAAGGCCAGAGGAATCTGCTGATCAGATAGGGAAACAAGAGCACTGCCTTCTGCACTGAGCCACCTTTTGGGGACATCTCTTTTGTTGCCTCTCTTTGATCTACAGGAAAATAAACAGCCTTTGCTTGGTCATTCTGCTGGCAGCAGTGGGAGGTCGGGGACAGCAGATCGATGTTGTGACATCTTAGAAAGCTCTTGGAGTTGTCCTGCTTTTGCTCTACTCATTGGGTCACATAAAAGAAAATGTTCTTTGGTTTTTGTTGTACAAAAAAATACTCTCCCTGTTGAAGCCGGTGGCGAAAATCTTGCAGATGATAACAGAGATTGCAATTCAGCTATGAGAGAACTTTCTAATTATCTCCAAATTAATTAACTGAGTCTAGCAAACATCCTTATGAGGCAGATTCATATTAGCAGTGTGCACCTGCCAAAAAATAACGGCTCTGGAGCTGGAAAGGAAAATGAGAGACCTCATCATAACAGAGATCTCTGGAGAGGCACCAAACCTGCTCTTTGCTGGTGCCCTCATTCCTGCATGGAAGAGATCCTTTAGGTCCCTTCCAGCCCAAAATATTCTGTGATTCCATGATTTAAAAATACATTGAATATTTATGACTTTTCTGCATTAGGAAAAACCATGAACCATTCTCAATTACAAAATCACTTCCCCGTGTATGTGAAATGTGTTTGAATGAGCTCCCACACCTTGAAAATTGGAATTCTGTACTCAGGAAGTGAGGCCTGGTGAAAATAGCTTTGAAACTTAGCAAATATTTTTGAATCTTTCAGATGGCTGTTAAAACAGGTGCTGAACTCTCTGCAGATTTGCCTTTTCAATCAAAAGGTTTTCAGTATTTCAGGAAAACGTGTTGACTAAGGAGAAAACTACAACCATGTGAATGGTATGCTCAAAATTACACTGTCTGAAGTTGAAAACAATGACATCTACAATTATCTTTTCCCCATTTGTCCTAAAAATACAACATAAAATCAATATTTGAGAAAACCAGCCTGCCTCATCTGCAGAAACCTTAGTGGTAAAATAACAAAACTTTGTGAAATTTTAATTTTCTCCCTCAGTTTTTTTTCGAATTCTTATTTTCACTAAATTTTTCTGAGCAGTGCTGCTAAAGTAATCGCAGCTCTCCCCTTATCTCTGTACATTCAAATACATGTGCATGCAGATTCTCTTTATAACTTTATAGTGGTTCTGTTGAAACCAGAAAGCTTTTGTATCCAGAGGTAGGGAGAGGATGCACATACATCATATTCCAGGGGATTTCTTGGCGAATATCTTCCTCCAGGTCCTCCTGCAGTTTGACACAAGGCTCCTTGAGCAGATCCATGATTTAATGATCAGCAGCTGCAGCAGAGGGGATTTCTGGCCTAGTTTTGGTTGCTTGCACTCGGGGAGCCACTCCAAACTTGTTTTATATCACATTACACAGCAACAGGACACAGAAAAGCCAAGCACTTCTCTTTCTGAGCGTGGGCAGTTGAGAGGCAATAAGAATCAGAATCAACAACAAGGAAATAACAACTAACAAGGAATGGCAACACTGCAGGCAGTGATGGTGCCCTTAAATCATGCAGCAAATTTGGTTCGGGGCACATAAATGATTTATCTCATTGATGTAATTGACCACAGACTTTCCACTCCTCCAGTTCCTTTTCACCAAGGGTTGCTTGCTCCAAGGATGTTGTCTCCTCTCATTTGTCTGTGATGAGAACACTCACAAGTTGTGCTGTGACTTCAGACAGCCTCCCCTCAGAGAGTCCAGGGGAGGGACAACCCACGGGCACTCTCCCCCAGCCCACCTTGGGGCAACACCTTGGGTGCCCGTAGGGATTTAGGCTGTGCTGAAAGGATCATCAGGGGTCGGTGGATTTATCTGGCTTTTGAGGGGCGTGGGGAAGGGGCCGCCCAGGTGAAGATCCTGGTGCCCAGAGGACTCTGCAGCTCAGTAGCTGCCTCACGCCAAGCATAGATTCCATGTGCCCGGCTTCTTTTCCAGAAGAGCAGTGGGGGATTGGGAAAAATGTTCATGTCCGGGTCTCACCCTGCCTGGGAGCAAAGACACAGCTGTGATTTGCAGCCAGGCACAGGGACTCCAGAAAGACAGACGTGGGCAGAGTACCCCAGAGACATGAAAGGCCCTCCTCTGTTTGCAGAAGTGCTCCAAGGAAACGTGTGGATTCATGGGCAGAAGGTGAGGGTCAAGTCACCTTCCTTCAGATGCCTACAGTAAACATTCATAGAGCTGAATCCACGTTTTAGGAGGATTTAAGAAAAACAGGCACATTAGTGTCAGCATTTCTCTTACTTCCAGATTACATCACTAATTCCAGAATTATATTTAATCACAGACTCTATTTATTTCTCTCCAGCCCCTCTAAGGAGAGTAAAGATGATAAGTCTGGAGCTGAAGCGTGTAAAGTTGGGAGGCAGGAGCCCACACACAGCACCAAAGTGCATTAGATACCACACTCCATGCTAAGTTTGTCATGGATGCAAACTCTGCCTGAAGCCAGAACTGGATGAATCAGCTTTGGGCTTGTATTATCATAAAAGATGACATAAATTAGGCCTCAATCTAACAATTTCTTCTCTCTTTTTTTTTTTTTTCCTATATGGAAAAAACAAATAAATAAAGAAATAAAGAATATACTTTCAAATGTTCTCATTTGCGGCATTTTTTTTTCTGCTTCTGCCATCTTTGGCTGACATTTGTCAGTCTTCTAAATATGTGAACACATCGCAATATCCTTTTCTTGGCTAATTTATCTAAATAATAATAATAATCTAGAGACCCACAGCTGCAAAGAGATTAAAGCAAATGCAAATGTAAATCACCCTTAATTCACTGTTTGATAAGACCTAATTTTTATTAATTAGGTGTTACAAGCAGTGTCTTTTTTCTTCTCTTTTGTCCTTCTCTGCTCCTTTCTTCTCTGAGAGTAAATAAACACCACGATATCTTTGGGGCAAGCTTTTCACACTCCCATTTGTGTTTGCAATTTTTTGAAACATTTGCATCTTTTCTCCGTGGATGAATAAAGAGACAAGAGCAGAGCATGAGTAAGGGCAGAGACAGAGTGTATCTTAAAAGAGAAGATCATGACAAAGAGTGAGAAAATGCCTCCTCTCTGTTACTGTACAGTTAATAAAAAGGTTGTGATCATGGATGGGAATGGGACAAACAGAGCCATTATACCAAATGATGACATTGGGCACAGGCCCAACGGGCTCTTGACATTCTTTCTGACATTCTCAAAATAGACTTTGCCTAAATTGCAGTGCTGCTTGTGTCCATTTTCTGTGTCAAAGATTTTTGGAATGTTGCTCATTCTGAAAAGAAAAACAAAAACAAAAACAAGTACTTAAATCATAATTTTAAGCCGTTGTATTAAAGTTAAGCCCAAACTTAAATGCTGGGTGGTCACACAGAGGCTTTTGCCTGTATTTCTGTAAGGAGTCTGGCAAGAGCAACAGTGCTTTGTCAAGTTTGTGCTTCCAGCTGATACTTTCAGTTTCTAGCGTGCCCAAGGGTTTAATTGTTAAAAGGCCTGGTTCTTGTGTCCTTTTCAGACTGGAGTGCTGCAGGCCGAGGCATGGCCTGCAATCCTCCGTGTCCTGAGCTCTGCTCTGCTCTCCGTGGGTGCAGGGCTGACAGCAGCAGGGCTGCCTTGGCACCTGCTCTGGGTACATCCACCCCGTCTCCTCACAGCCACAATTTACCACGGCAGCGCTGATATAATTCAAATAAATACAGCCTGCAGGACACTGGAGATTCAGCTCCTGCTTCGGGCCAGTACCCCTGGTTTCACACGTTGAAGTCTGCCCGGGTGCCATATGCCGTGTGAATCTGAGTTCCTTTTCGCAGAGTTAAATGCAGGATTAATCAGAAAAGCGTCACTTCTCAGAGTGCAGGGAGCTGTACAACAGGTCCCCTTGAAATATTCCAGGGAGATGGGCAGCAACAACCCCCCTGAAGTCTGGTGGAGCATGCACACAGACACAGGCCCTCATTTATATTCATTTATTTATGCCTATTTTTATGTGCAATCATGCATATTTATATATATTTTATAATCTTTCTGAACCCACTGTCTCTGAAAGCTGAATCACACATGCACAGATGGAGAGCTGCAGGAAAACAGCTCTGTTATGGAATTTATCGTGGAAGAAATTGGTCCTCCAGCACACACAAAGTCTCTCACCTGGATATACCAAGCCATGAAAATGAGGATGCCTCCTGTGTGTTTCCTCCTGAACCTCCAGCCCAGGGAGCAGCAGTGGTGAGCAGCAGTTCCCTCAACAGCAGGCATCAAACTATGGGTTACCCAGTGCTGTTCTGCTGCTGACATTATTTTATCAAAGGTGTTCAGAAGCTGCAATAAATAAAGGACAAACCCACATTAGAGACAGGTCTAGGTTGCTTTCTTAAAGGCACTTTACAAAACAGAAAAATATTATGGAGCAGCTGAGGATTAAGGGGTTTCCAAGTCCACCTTAAAATGCCAGGTAAAAAAAATATTTAGTTGTTAAAACACTAGAGTGAATGTCTGACTTGATAAGTATGTTCAAAGAATATTTATTTTAAACAGTGTAGGCAGATTATTGATGAAAAATAAAAGATTTGCCTTCAATTTCAAATTGAGACCAATCAAAGTATAGAGTGCATAAGTTAAAAAAAAAAGGCGTTTCCCAAGGCTCCTACCTGTATCTTTACAAATAAACCCAGCAGGTGCTGACCTCTGCAGCAATGAGGCACTTTAATTTACTTTAAATTAGTTAGTTTCTAAAGTTAGACCTGGGATGCCTGGATTTGAAGAACCAGATCTTCACTTATGTGTTTCCATTCAGTGGGATGATATAGACTGAACTTTTGCTTGGTTTTGAGGATTCACAAGGTTGGTTGTCTGAATGCAGGCAGCTGTGCCTTACAGGAGCCTCAACATTCCCTGACCAGATTTGCTGGTCAGAATGTATCAATGGCAAGAGAACAGTTGCTAGCTTTCTTCTAAAAATTATATTTCAAAAAATGCAGTTCCACAGTTCCATCGAGGTGGAAATATGTTTATTTTGTATTGATATGCTCTTAAAAAGTCAGTAATTCGTATTTATACATCCTAAGTAATTTCTGTACGTTTATGCTTATGTGAATCTATTTTGACTCCTTGGAGCTTTATGCACATTATACTGCAATTATACTGCAAATATTACACTGCAGTTTGGATTGGATTTCTGGGTTGTAAGCCCTCAGCCCATCAGGCTTGGCTTGGATACTGAAAACCTCAGGACAAAGTCTGGTTCAGTGTATGACATCCACCAACTGAAGTCAGGATTTGCTCTGAACTCGGGACATGTTGTAAACCTTGACAAAGACTTTTTAGGACCAGGACTGCAAAAACCTAATGGACTGGCTGGATCACGAAGCTGTGCACAGCATGGAATGGATGCGGGATTATGAAGCGTTCTTCCAAGGTTTCTTCCTGGTTTTCAGCCACCTCTGCACTGGGAGGTTCCAGCAGCTTCATCGATGGCATCTCACACCTCTTCACAGTGCTGATCAAACAGTAATAGAGGGAACATTCTGATTGCAAATTGTTTCTGCAAATTGTTTCTGAAGATCTAGAAATTACTTTTGGTCACGTGACATGCAACAGACATGTCCCCCCAGCTCATATTCTGCAGATTTATTTCTGTTTAGTGATAGTTAACAAATTATCTCGCTAGACTTTCAGAGCTGCATCTGCCCTTCCTTTCTTCCCAATTTCCTTCTTTAGCTTCATTAGACCAATAGTTGTGTATACCAAAACCTCCCCAAATATTAACATTTAATCAAAAGATCAAGGACTGGCACTTTTTTCCTTTCCTTGTTTCCAGGAACAGTATGTTGATTCTCCCCACTGATTCCTACCCTTGCCATTTTTCCATGAACATTGTTTCACTGCTCCCCCTTCTCCAGGTTAGAATGTCCAAGAATTAATCTTGTGATTGCTAAATAATGCTGAATTAGGACAGTTTACATCTAGGTTACAGGATTCAAAATACTTCTTTATTTTTTTCCTGTCCTGCCCTTTGTTTAGCCTCTTTGATTTATTAACGGAGGCTTCTTTTTGATCTGGCTTTACCTTGTCAGTCCTTCGTGTCCCACCCACAGACTTTTTATTTCTTTTTCATCCAGTGATGCTGGCAAAGAACTTTTTAAAAAAAAAAAAGACAGAGGGAGGGATTTGGGATTGTCATATAAAACCTGTGTTACTCACTTTTCAATATCTCATTGAACTTCTCACAGCTTTGATATTTTAAGTAGGTATCACAACAAAGGGAAACAGAAGTGACTGGAAAGGTAATGCAGTGTATTAGGCTTGTTAATGGCCCTGAAAGTCCCAGGAAAAACCTGCTGAAAGAAGGATCCTTTCCCATGAGTACTATTTAATTTCTCTGAGAGGGTTTTCCTGGTGAATTAAAACCCTAAAGAGCACATTTAGGCGATGCAACTGCTATCTTAGCCGATGCTGTGTGCACAGTGACATTCACATTCATTTTAGAAATCCTTTCGTAAAAAAGCCTGCAGTAGAGAGATTTCTGGAGAATCTGGCTCTGCTTTTGCTCTGCTGCTGACGTACTTGGGACATGGAGAAAATTGGACTAGAAAACTTTTTCTCACAAGGGCAGAGCAAGACCAAATAAGCGACATGAATATTTTACTAAATGATGCCTTTTATGAGTTGTAAGTAATGACCCTGCTCCGACACTTCAAATTGTTAAATGTGGCAGTATGAAGCAGATGAAACATCTATTTAGAATAATTTTAACAGCACAAGATATTCTAACAGGCAGAAGGAGTGAGCTGGGCTTTGTGTTGTCACTTGGGGTGATGAGAGACCCCAAGCCATGTCTTTAAAGCAATGTAACCTTTAATCATAATCCACAGTCTTAATTTCAATCTGCTTTTTCCTGTTGGCCTGTCTTACCAGCCATCTCTATCAGCAAGAAACAGCCTTTGAAAATCAGTCTTTTACAGCAAGAGGCTGGCAGGGGATGTTTCCCAGCTCTGTGGTGTGACCAGGGTTGTTCCCACATCCGTGGGGATGCGGTGCTGTACAGGAAAAGGTGTCACATCCTACCAGAGCAGAGGATTTTAGGGATGGCAGGGCAGGGGAACGGTGTGGGCTCCACGTGTGCTGGCAGGAATGAAGGGCTGCAGGCAGAAATGTCCCAGGAAGATGGCCACTCCCTCAGGCCACGTGTGGGACACGGGACAGGATGTGGGAAAGGGGATAGGCCTTCCCGTGTTCCCACAAAACATCTGGGGAAGCACCAGCTGCTGACTTAATTCCAAAGCAGCTTCCTCTGGCCATGGTCCAGAGCAAGGAAGGATTCTTGACTCTCCTGTTAAGACTCTGCCAACCACTGGACCGGCAGGCAATGGAATCAGAACCTTTTCTTCTTCAAGGAACCTTCCAAAAACAGTATCAGACTTTCCAAACAAACACTCCAGCACTTACGATGTCAATTCAAAGCTCTGGCTGTTGGATTTCCTCAGGAAAAAAAGAAACTTCCGGTTGAGCCCCAAGCACTTAATTAACCATGGGGATGCAGTAAAAATGTGAAACCCTGGAGTTTATTTTTCCCTTGTGCCACCTGTGAGCTCTGCCAGGGGTGACCACAAGGCACAGAGACACTGAGCACCTTCAAACATTTTGATCCCACTGGAGTCAGTGGGAATGGAAGTTTTAGGAAAGGAACAGATCAATCCTTAAGCCTTGCAATCCAAACTGTACTGATGTTTGCACACATAAAATAACGAAGACTTTATATGACACCATCCCTTCTTGAAAAAGCAAAGGAAACAGTCAATTATTCTCAAGTTCTCACTAATTGTTTTCAATTTCTGGTCCTCTTATTCAACAAAACAATAATGCTGATTGGATTGCACCGCAGAGGGCTTTATATATTTCCAAAATAAGTGATTCTTGATTCAAGAATGCAAATTGAACATTTCTGCATGTACTAGATTTTCAGAAAATACTGGTCATCCTCAAACTGAGCCTTGACTTTCCCCACTGAGGCCAACTCCCTTTGTGTGGATTGCTTTGGAAATTACACATTTCAACAATTGCATGCATGTCCTTATTCTGTGATCTCTCACATTAAAGACCCTTCAAATCTGACCTGCACATTGAGATGCTTCAATTAGAGAGTGACCCCTGCTTTAACTTCCCAGGCAGTGCCTGTTTCCCGTGGCCAGGGTGCAGAAAGGGGCAATAATAGAGGGTTGGCAGTGGTAACTGGAGAGCTGAGCCTGGCTCTGAGCACTACATCCCTGCAGCACCTGGCCCTGCTCAGGCTGACAAACAGCCCCGCCACCATTCATCACTGAAAATCGTGTGCTAAAACACAACCCCCCCCAAAAATAACCCCAGCCAAGCCCCCAGAGCAAGGCCACCTCATTTCCCAGTGCTGTCAGCCAATGCTGATTCCTCAGGTGATGCCACATGGAGGAACAGGGCAATTTTCTCTGCTTGAAAAGAGGTTTACCGCCAGTGGCAGTGACTGGAATAATTTTCATATTTTTTCTAAATGATTCCTTCATTTGAAAATACCAAAGCTGGGTAATATCATCAAATCCGAGAAATCCAAAGTTTGGTATCAAAATTTATATTAACCTTGGAGTTGACATTTCTATAGAATTCATTTTCTGTTGTAAATTGTGGTTCCGACAGGACTTATTTAGTACTTCTAGGGTGGACTGGCAGCATCTTTGAAGCTATTTTTCTTGATAAAATTGGTGCTGGACACACCAGAAATTAGTGTCCTGGTGGCTGCAGTTTAAGTATTAGCATCTGAAACAAACTCCTGACTGACAGGACCAATTAGGAAGTTTTTCTTTTGTCTTTGAGGTGTAACAACCTCACTAAAGTGTGCTGTAAAGCACAAGAAATGAAATTCTGGCAGAGTCAAGAAAAGACTAAGAAGCCACAGCAGAACTTACAAGATTTTTGTTGGTATTATGCAGATTTTTTTCCAGGAACATTTTTGCTGTTGTTGATATGGAGAAACCAGAGTTTCCATCTTCAAAACAAATTTGTCTTCACAAAATTTATTTTTAGTCAAAAAACGGAAAACTTCCCAGTTCTTTTTAATTTGTAAATTCAGAAACTGTCTTCTGGTGGACAAAAAAGATCTGACTATTCCTTATAACAGTCCCAGTCACACTTTATTTTTCTGATGATTGCCTTTTAACAATTGCTGAAGTTTTGTATTCATGTTAAGAAGGTTCAATGCAGTTTATGTGAGGGAGGTGTCCAAGGAAGGACTGGATGTGGCTCACGGGCTGGTTGACAAGGTGGGGATCAGTCAAAGTTTGGACTCAGTGATCTCAGAGGTCTTTTCCAACCTAATTGAGTCTGTGATTCCTAATTGACTTTGTGATTCCTAATTGATTCTGTGATAGCTGCTGGAAAAGGAAATTTCATTTGTACAACACAGCAAACTTCAGACAAAGATCCAAGTCAGAGCTTTGCCCTTCTGTTTAGGGATCTCTGCTGACTTCCTGCTAAGTATCCTCACCTTTGCAGTAATAAATGTTTTTCAAAAGGCAAAGTCCTTATGAAGCACTACTTTCATAAATGGTGCTCAAATGCTGATTTTCTACAGTGGATCCCTGTCCTTGTTACACTCATTGTTCCCATATTTCACTGCATTCATTTTGCAAGTTATTTATGAAACCTCCATCAAGAATACTCAGTATTTGTAAATGAACTCTTAAAAGATGATCAGATCTATATGTCAAATCCTTCCCTGTCCATCTAGGGGTCATTTTGTGTGTATGTAGAAAATATTTATGGCCGTTGATTTCAAACTCAAGGATCCGGCAGTATTTAATAATCATTTTGTGCTCCGTCAGATACTCCTGTACCATTCAAATGCAGTTGTGGGTAGCAAACTCTATCTCCACTGCACTCAGCTAGGAAACCAATACTTACAGTTGTTCTGGTGTTATTTTTGAGAGCACTGTAAGGATTTTTCTGGGTTGCATCTGAAACGCTCAACACCAATACTTTTTTTCCACTGCCTGGATTCCTAAGTACCTACAGAGGCGCGTTCGTGCTCCCGATGGAAGACAAACATGGAATGCCACGGGGAAGCACAGCTGCGTGTCCAGGCAGGAGTGCTGTGGCCACCTTAGCCTGGGACAATGGCAGAGGGCGACCGCGGATGGCTTGGCGGCTCCTGGAGGAGCTCCCTCTGCTTACAGCGTGTGACACCGGGCTTACCCTGCTGCCCCCGCTAGAGAGCTGATCTCCTCCGCCCGACACAATTGTTTATTCCCAAATAAGATATTTCAGCCCTGCGGTCCTCGGAGCGGCCACTGAAAGCACTAATTAGTGATCGTTTAAAGTACTTAGGTAATGTTAACTCCGGCGCACAAGGGATGCTCTTGAGTCTGACCCCTGCTCATTCCTTTGCTTTTTGGAGCTTTGAAGACAATTGATTTTTGAAGACTGCAGCCTTCCCTGAAAATCAGGGACTAACAAGAGTGGGGACCTAATCTTGATTCAACCATTCATGCCATCCTTTAAAGACATGTTTACTTTTTTTTCTTCTGGATGTCAATTAATAGATTTTAAAGTCAGTGAATTAACCCAATGTGAAAGAGTTTAAAGCACAATTGCATGTGGGCAGAAAATGTTAATTATAAATAATCAGGCTCAAAAAAAAAAAAAAAAGAAAAAGCGAGCGCACCTTAAATAGCTGATGGGAATAGGTTAAAAAAAAAAAAGGCAGGGGAAGGGTTTTCAAATCCAGCTTGAAAGCTGTGTGTAGAGTTACATGGGGGAGAATGCCAGTCAAAACAATTGATAGGCAAGGTAACTTGGAGCTGACTTCTGCACACGCTGGGTCAAACACAAGCTGCATTTTCCCTTCATAAGAAAATAGAAATGCTCTGAGAAAGTCTCTAATTTATACCAGCTGGAACAGAAAGGTCAGTTGGCAGCCATAAAGATATCCGGAGGACACTATGGCAAAGGAGCTTCTCCCTGGCATCTTTTGACAACTTCTCCTTGGAATTTTTATTCCCAGTTGTCGTATAGATTTTTGTCTTTACAGAATTTTTAATTACAGAATTACCATCTTCCCTATAAAGCTACCTGCAGCAGTGCAGTTCAGTTTGGGTTAACAGCAGCAGCAGCATCACCACATGTACCCCATATTTCTTAGGTCTAATCCTTCTCATGCTGGCTTAGAGGATCTGGCTCAGCCATAGTCAGGATCCCCATGAAATTCCATGGAAATGACCCTACTCCAAACGTACTGATTGCCATTACAGGGAATTCCCCGTTAAAAATGATGTGGTTTAGGATTAATTGCCGAACAGCTGGTGGGACAAAATTATGCTTTGCACAAATGGAAGAGGATTCTCAAAGATTTTTCTTGAAGGCTGAGTGCAGATTAAGAGACACAGGGCATCACCAAAAAAAAAAAAAAAAAGGGTGGACATGAAATGTCCTTGAAGAAGACCTGCAAGGAAGAGATCCTTTTGAAGAAGATCCTGACCCTGCTTGGGAGTGAGAAGAGAAAATATAGAAGCCTGTCCATTTTCCAAATCAGAGAAACAACAGGGTAGGATCACAGGAAGAGGTTCAACCCCTCCACCATGACTGGCCTTTTTTATGTACTGAAGGAAATTGAAGGACATTCCTGGATGAAGCTCTGGTTTAGTGAAAGGTACCCCTGCCCATGGGAAGGGGATTGGAACTGGAGGAACTTTAATGTCCCTCCCAACCCAAACTGTTCCATGATTCCATGACGCATGAAAACAGGCCAACAACTTCTTCCCATTCAGCAAAATTTACCTCATACAGAGATTCTGCTCTCATGCTTTGGGGACTGGGATTTCTGAACATTAAGCTGTACTTAGGTCAGTTAAAAAAAAAAATCTAATGCTTCATTGTCAAGAAGCAACAGCATTTTTATATTTTAACAGCATTTTTATCTCATGTATTAGTATATTTTAACATTATCAGGACATCAGCACAATGAAGCAGAACTGAGATTTGGTAATAGTTTCCTTTTAACCAGTTCTAAACAGCGTCTTTCCTTTTAATTTCAGAGGATATTTACTGCCAAAAAAAGGACTCTCTCCTTGTGGAGGAATCAGCAGAGTAACACTTGAAAAAAAACCCTATACACTCTAAACCAAACAAATATGTGGGGATACACTGATATCAATAAAACAATCACTATTTTTTGTATCAGATAAGTGTGGCAGGAAAATAGAAACTTTGAACGGTTAGCTATAAAAAGTAATTTATCTATTTTTTGTGCAGCATGCCGGTGTTGCATTAATATGTACGTTTGACAACAGGTTTGAATGCTCTTTCTCCTTCTCATCACTGGTGTAGCTTTGTTTACTCCAAAAGCTGATACTTCTTCTTTCAATCATTTTAAACAGAAAAGAGGGATGTGTTACATTTCCTTTCTCTGAGTACTACATGTACTGCCAGGCTAAAGTAACGGTGGGGAGGTATTTTGATAAAAAGCTGCTTTTTGGGTGAACAGGGCTGCTGCTGTGGGAGGAGGCTGGCACCTGGGGAAGATAAATGGCAAACAGCTGGAATACACCTCTGCTCCTGCTCATCTGAGCTCAAGGACTGGACACCTCTAACATCACAAAGTGGAATACACAGAGTCATTGCCAAGCATCAAAACACTTCACAATTGCTACATGACATCTTTTCTAAACTTTATGTGATGAAGAACTGTAAAAATAAAGAAAATAAAAGTTACTGAGATTAAACTGGGAAAGAAACTCACCTATGGCTAAGTTTGTATATTGGAAAGGATTCAGATATCCCCTTAAATACCCCAATGGTTATTTACAATAGGATTAATTTCATTCACATTGGAGAATGCCTATTATGTTTCTTTAGTTTATGCTTAAGCAGCTGTCCAATTAAAGGGAATTGATCTTCTACAAAGCTTGTATCTGAGCATAGCACTGCCCACTGTGCAATAACTCCTTTGTATTTGAGGGGCAATATGCCATGCAGTTCTGATCTAGAGAGGTTTGTGGGCTTTCTTTGCTGTTTTGCTTTTAATCCCTCAATAAATGATCTTATCAATCCACCATAACCGAGCATTCCTTCCCAGTGCTGCAGGTCAAGGAAAGGGTTAAAAATTCTCTATCTCTATCTTGATCTCTGCTGAAAACGGTGCAGGGTAATGAAATGGTTGCCAATTTGTTTGCAATGCATTCTGACTGTACGGGAGTTCTTTTTTGCCTGACAGGCAGGTGAGATCAAAGTGCTGCAGGACAAAAGGGGCTCAGCAGTGATTTGTCAGGGGACGAAAGGCAGTCCTGTCTGGGAAAGTGGCTGTAGCCCAGAACGAGCCTTCAGATCACTAACAGACTAAAGAAATCATGGCATGAGAAAAAGTACAGCAAAAAAGGTTCAAAGGTCAGTTTTATTTGGTTTGGATTATTGGTGCCTCCTTTCAAACCAAAGAGCAAGAAGGGGAAAAAAGAACAGGCTAATAACCTTTGTTATTGTCCAGGAAAAAAAACTCTTTTGTACACATTGCTTGGGGACTGTCTGTAATTAAAATGCTGTTGTTAGATCCAGACCTGATTCTGCAAAAGTTTGACTCATGTGAGTAATTCTCCATTGCATGAATAGTCTTGTGGGGTTGCTCACGTGAATAAAGATTACCTCCATGACAAAGGGTTTGCAAGTTCAGGCATTACACAGGGGTACGGGCTGCAGGTGTGCCTGTGTGTGTCTGTCTGCTCAGAGGTGGGTGTCCTTGCTTCTGGGCAAAGAATAGATTTTAATGAGTGACCTGAAAAAAAAAAGTAATTACACACTTGAAACCTCAAAATCTCAGACAAAACCAAATAAACAATTCTCTATAACGGTTTGCATTCCGCTTCCATAAAATTCAGGTGATCAGAAAACCTGCTGTCCTCTTTCAGTCCAGATGTTTGTCTGGCAATAACTTCACTGTTTCATTTCAGAGGAGCCCTGTGAACCAAAATTATCCAAAGAAATATCTTGGAAAAATAGTCCAAGATGCCCCTAGTGAGGTCTGATACAGGTATCAGTTTTTAAGGAACAGCGTTGCTCTTGGATGTGGCTGGAGCACAACCCCAGGCTCACGGTTCATAAATGAATAGACAAGGAGCTTCTGAGAGAAACAGGTGACAGTGCCCTGGGCCTCACAGGAGGGATCTGACTTCTCCATGTTCCAATTCAACCTTTTTCATACAATGAAGTATCAGGATGGGGCAGGAGGGAAAAACATTCCTGGGACAGGAACCTCACCTGGTCTGTGCAAGCAGTCAGTGAGTTTAGTGGTTAGGTGTTAAAATCAGAGGACAAGTGATTTCAGAGGAGAAAATAAACCTGACAATTTCCACACACCCATTTTATTTTTTTGAAGTGGTCTATTAAGGCAAATGACTGGATTACCACAGAGAAATTCATGGCAACGAACACCCTTTGGAGGAAGCAGTGCTCAGACATAAAAGATACAAATAAGTGCCTACCCTGCCCCCTGTAATTCGCTAAAGAACCAATCCTGCAAGATGCATCAATGCTTTTTAAATGAGACACAGGGACAGCTCTGCTCTGTGCACACCCACTGAAGAAAAGGCCTCAGTAAAGCTGTCTAAGCTGTGCCACATCTACAGGATGCAACTAATCTATCCTGGGAGCCTCTGAACTACTTTTGTTTCAGAAAAAAATCAACATTGCTTACCAGTCAGCCATCACAGCTACAGGAGAGAAGGCAGATTTCATTTCTCAGTGAGAAAAACACCAGAAAGAAAATGGTGAAGGGGGGTCAGATGTGGCAATAACGCTCAGAGACACAAAAAATAATATTGGCCATTAGATCCTAGTTTTGCTGACCTGAGTTTATGAGCTTATGTTACTCAGTTCTAAGGAGAGGGAAAGGCCAAAGCAGCACTGGGAAAATTATCCACTGCAAATTCACCTGTGGCTTCCTGCACGTGTGGGATGCTGGCTGTACAAAGATCCCCAGAGCTGACACTTCTGTGCACACTCGGGCATCACCTGGGATGTCGGCTCCAAGCACAGGTCTTTACTCCAGGAAAGAAAACTCCCTGATCTCTTTTATTGACACCACATCCCTTTGCCACCAAAAAGCCCTGTTCAGTGGGAAAATATCCTCCTGGGGCTAAAAATCACTAATTTAAACCAGAGGCTGCAAGTAGAGAGGAGGGGATAGAGGCCTTCCCCTTTTTGCAACACCAGCTTTGTCACGGGCAGCCCTCAGTCCATTTCTGTGTTGTCACCTCTCCCAGCTTGTGTCTGCATCTTCCTTCCCAGGCACATGTTATTTATTTTGGATCATTTCACTAATTTGGGTCGCCACTTCCACAATATTTTTCTGAGGACAGGAGAAATTGTAGAAGACTGTCTCAGATTAGAAGGTGCACCGAGATAATGCACTATTCAATTATTGAAACTCCCTCTTTGTGTTACAGGTGAAAAATATACCTTCAGCTCTAGCAGCTCAGGCGGCCAAATTGGGCTGAAACAGGAGAGCCAAATTGTCTTATCTACCCAATACTTTCTAAGTTGCACTGTCTTAGGTACAGGATGTCTCAAACATGCCATTAATCAATTGATTAGCACCCTAATTAATGAAGCTGCTATGAAAAAAATACTTGTTAAATGCTGCAGAAGAGTGCCAGAGGAACTGAACTGAGGCCTCATCTGCTATGTGGGATGACAAGTGACAGGACAGATGGATTCCCCCTTGCTGGCTTGGCAGGTCTTGAGGATTTAAGCAGTTGGACTTCTGCTTTCACAAAATAGGAAAAAAAGATGAAGATATGTAATGCGTGGTTTTTTTTCCTCAGCAGCTTATTTCCTCTAGGGAGTTCCAGGTCTAGCAAGAGAGATTTTCAATCCTGCTGTGGGATTAAATCCCCACTGTGGAAAGGGTCTGTATCAAGCGGCAGCCACTTTTCTGCTGGCTTGGGTAAGCCCCAGAGCCTGGTGCCACATTCTCCTTGATTGCAGACCCTCTGGAGGGGAGCAAAATGACACTGATGTCATCCCAAGCCCCCTGGGGACTCCTCAGGACCACTCCAGGTGAGCCCTGTGTCCTGAGTGCCTCCCAGCTGCCCAGCACAGGTGGAACAGAGATGTCATGGCCACTGTGTGAAGCTCTGTAACCAGAGAGGCCAGAGTGACACTGGGTCTGGAGGGAAACTCACAGATTTGTACCAAGGACCCTCAGGAGTTATGCATTGCTCCATTTCGTTTTCCACCCGGGCTCTGACAGATAAACGCAAGGAGTGCAAGAAGGAAAGGTCCTTTTAGCTTGTCCCCTCTTTGCACTGCACCTTTTCCTTTCCCCATTACCCTGTGGCAGCTTGGTTTGTGTCTGTGCACACGTGAGGATGAGGAACACACCTGGGATCATTCCCATATGAGAAATGTCTCACCTCTTCCCCTGAGGGGAAAGAGGAATTCCGCTGAAATTCACCTCAGGTACTCATTTCATGTTTCTGTTGTTCTCCACATCAGCTTTTTCAGATTTGAAGATCACATTACCTTTCCTTGTCTGTACTTCTCCTGATTCCTTGGCCCTCTTCCTTATCCCTTGAGCTTCAAGACACTTTGCATCATGACCTTCTTAGGACAACATATAACCATGGGTGGGATTTTTGGAAAAACCCCAGGCACATGATGCAAACCTTGATCTGAAGTGGTCTTCCCAGAAAAGTTTAAATGCAGCAGTTGCTAATCTTCAGTGTGGAGTGGGTAATTCCTGGCACCAGCATTCCCTTCCCCAGGGACAAACGTCCATGCCTGTGGCCCCTCCCTAAGGCAGCTACGTCCAGCTTTTATTCCTGGTGCCTGGGCACCCCACACACAGACCTAGGCCTGACCCCTCCACCTGTCATCTGATTTTGCAAAGTGTTGATCCAGCCACAGCTTGGAGAAAGAGAGAGATCTTTTATCTTTGGGTAACCCAATTCCCAAAGATTTGCGGGGCTGAGTGAGACCGTAACAAGCCTCTGATTGTGAAAGCAACCGGGGGATAAATTCTAAAAGTAGTAGGAGATTTATCTGAGCAGTGGGTCCTTCAGGCACAAAGTGCAATTTCATCATGGAGGTGGGCCAGGTACTTCTCCCAGGTACACCAGGCTCCTCTGTAAATTGGAAGAAACGCTTTGAAGCCAGTTTCAAAAACATGTGCTGTGTTACCAAAAAAAAAAAGGGAGTAAAGTTTTTCCAAGAGCTCAGGCTATTGAGTGATGACTGAGATACCAAAGGTGTGAAGCAGGCATGCAAACAGGGTCCCCAAGTTATCACCAAATTACATTTCTACTGTTTCTGCGCTCCCTTTCTCCTCTTCTGGACTTCCCCATCTCCCGTGTTTGGTTATTTTCGTGGCTGCAGTTTACAGTTCTGCATGGCTCTGAATATCCCTATTGTAGCCTGCTTTGAGCCTGCCACAGATCTGTCCAGGCCACGTGACAGTCATCTAAACCTCACCATCGCACATTTTCCTCTGTTACATTTCTTCTACTGTTTCCTTTGTGTCTTGTGCTGAAAAGGAGTAAGCAGCAGAGGGTAAAAAGTGGTGGGTTTTTTCCCTTTAATGTTGCTCATTGTTTTGAATATTTTCATTCAGCAAACCATTAAGAGATTATCAGGGCACGACAGAAAATAATTTTTTTAGTAATAAGATTGGGCCTGATCCAAATTCACTGGCATTAAAGAAAAGGCTCTTAGTGAATTCCACGGACTTTGAATGAAGGATTAATCCCTTGGTCCTCAGACACAGAAACTCTCGCCAACTTTGGTAGGAATTTAGTAGGAGTAAGGAATTTAGGCACTTGCATCTTGAAATATTAATAATGGCAACAACAACAACAATAATAACAACAACAGTAGATCTCAATTATATCACGTTTTAACCAAAATAGAGAAGATTAAAATTTGTAAACTAATTTGCTGTCTGAAGTGCAATATAGCAGTAGCTCACATAATATGTATAAAATCAGCTGTATAATCCTAAAGACCTCCTCATAAACTAGAAAAAGTTGATATAAAAGTGAAAAACTTTTCACGTGAGTGGATAAAGAGAAAAATTATTTCATGCCTTCTATGTGTTTACCATTTCTTTTAGAGTTTTTTTTTTCCTATGTGCTTTCATTGGAAATTATCTGAATCTTTTTTTCCCCACCTGAAAAAGCAACCTGAACCTCAGAAGCTATGAATTTCCTCCCCGGAGCTTTCCTCCTCCGCTCTGCCTCCACCCTGCTGTCTGGGAGCTACCAGCGTACAACACAATAAACAGCATTGCCTGCGCCTATAGAACAGGGTAACGTGATGCTGTGTGGTCTGGAAAGTCATTTAAACAAGATTATATTGTTCGCGGGGTGCAGAATAACCCCGCCAGGGCAGCACAAAGAAAACAAAATATAGCCGAATAAAATCAATTGGATTTTCGAAGCTCTTCCCGGTATCAGCAGGTGTGAGGGGACTGCAGCAGGGAGGAAAGCTCCGCTCGGAAGATGCCATTAGCACATCGCAAACAAACACCTCATCAGCACCGCGCCTGTTTTCTTTGGGACCTTCCCACGCTCCGCAGCCGCGCTCGGATGGATTTTTAATTGGAGAAGGAAAGCGATTTATTTTTTTTTTCCCTGCTGGGGGCTCCACCCATCTCCTCGGTATTTATTGCTCTACAAATTGTAACTTCCTTCTCCTTCGAGTAACGGGCCGGTCGTAAATCAGCGCCGGGTGCGGAGTAACAGCGCATCCTGATTCGCAGCCCCATCTCTGCAACATGAGTGTTTGGAAAGTTTATTACAAGTTAAAGCTGGCCGGTGTTTCTAAGAAAGGCGCTTTCAAAGTTTTGCCCTTTTTTTTCAATGTTTACACTTAGGTAATACTTAAATAAAAATTGTATCCCCATAAAGATCTTAGACGTTCATATCCGAATACATATATATATATATGTATATACATATATATGTATATACATATGTATGTTCCTTCTCCGAGGGTAATCAGTTTCGAGTACGAGTGCTTTACGTGCTTACAAAGATAAAAAAACCTCTGTCTCAAATACTCGCTTTTACCCACTGACTTTGCAGGAGAAACGCCGGGTTTATGGCTGAACTGAGAGAAGCCTTAGAAACACTCCGTTAGCAAAAGAATAACAGATCCCTACCGTGTTCCTCTTAAAAGCACACATTTCGAGCGAATTAGGAGATCATTATCAGCCGTAATTCTAATTTAGTTACGCACGGTCTAGAGCCTCTTCTCCCCCCACGTGCAGTGACAGACTCGAACCGCTCTCCCATTATTACTTTGGGGCTACAAGGAGCTCTGGGGCATAATTAAAAATATTTCCAGAAAGACTCGGTAGACCACATCTGACGTCCCAGCCCCTGTTAGAATCAGACCACATCAAAGGGACCCTTTTTGTTTTCAGAAATGGTCACCAGACAAACTTAAAATATACAAGAGTGGGCTTATGTTTTATTGTAGAGATGTCTGAGCAGAGCAACACGACTTCGGGCTGCTCGCTGTTCAGCGCTGCGCCGAGCGAGACGAGGTAGTTACGGCCCTTTGATATTTCCGTGGAGGTCGGATTCATTTCGTTTGAAAGGGGGACCATTAATGACAGACCTGCAAGTGTTGCCCTCCCTAATAAGCAGAATCCACACCGCTTGGGAAGCCTGGCTGCGGCAGATGCCCAGGGCGGAAAGATTTGTGGATGATGGCGCTAATTATGAAAATGTGATCAAGATGGAAACAATTTGAGCAAAAGTCATTAGCGTGTTACTCTTCCACCCACTGGTCTTTGGGGTTTATTGCTGCGGTGGGGGGCGGGAGGAGGATCCTGCGGGGTTGGTGTGGGGTTTTTTTCAGAGCACTAATGAAAATGCCCTGCGAATCCCGAACCGGAAAACGTCAGCTGCACATCCACGGGACAGAGCCGAGATTTGCTCTAAAGCGATCGCTGTAATTACTGGCAGTAATTATGTTTTATCTTCCCTTCAAGCGCTGCCGGTGAAAGCATCTTTCAAGAGACTCGTGGCACGTTAAGAGTTGTTTTTTTTTTTTCCTGCCACTGTTGTCTCGTAGCTCGTCAGAGGTTACGAGTCCCAAGGAGACGATTTACGGAGCATCCCCGAGAGGAAGGTTTCCCAGAGAGGTTCTTCTTTTAGCAGGGACCTAGAAGATTTGGCCCCCAAGCAACACCCCCCCC
>VYZT01031179.1:376864-438046 GCA_013400735.1 Pomatostomus ruficeps
GCTCGGGGCTTTGGCCCCCTCCCCTCGCTGCCCCGCTGGCTCCGCCGGACGCGCAGCTCCCCTGTCCCGGGGGCTGGCAGCACCCCCGGCCCTCGAACCGGGCGGGGAACCCCCGGGCCGGCCCTGCAGGATGCGGGGACCCCACCGCCAGCGGAGGGTCGCAATTGCCCCGGGGCAGAAGGAGACCCCCAAACCCCAAGTCTCCCCGACGGGGCCCGCGACCCTGCCCTGCCAGCCCGCCCGAGCTGTCACTTGGCCTCGCTGCGTCGGGGGCTCCCCACGGCAGCCCTGCCCCAGCCCGGCCCGCTGGGCAGCCGGTGCCGGCACCTCCTCGGGGCCGACCCCGGAGCCCTTTTGGGCTGCCCGCATCTCCCCCGTCCCGCCCCGTCCCAGCTCGGCTCCCGCGGGAGGCTTGAGCCTCCGCCGGCTAAGTCACATCTGTCCCCTTTGACATGTGCCGGGCAGCGCCGGTAATGGAGATGAAAGCGGATACGTCGGGAGTGAGGGGGTTTGTGCGAGGGCGGCGGGAGGGGCGAGAGCGGGGCTCGGCTCCGGGGCAGCCCCCGGCGCCCCCGCACTCCGCCCGGGCACAGCCCGGCCTCCGCCCCGGCCCCGCCACCCCAAGATGCGTAAATCCCGCCCGGTGATGGCACACAGAGATAGGGAGACCTTAAGGATCTGTCTGAAGTCCATAAAGGAAAACCACGACTTCCTAGAGAAACCCCCCTCGCTGTCACAGCCCGGAGGAGGCATCCTTCAGCAGCGAACCGGTGCCTGATTCAAACCAGCTGTGCCAAACGCAGCCCAGCTCTCCCAGGCCAGCAATCCAGCTCTGCACGGGGGACAGCCCCTGGCTCTGCCTTCGGGGTTTCCAAAAGGCAGCAGTGGCTTTGGGTGCCAGGAGCACCTCTTGCTTCCAAGAAAGTACAGAGCTATCAGGCCATGGCTGGAGAGCTGAGGGCAGGGTTTGAGCGAGCCTGGTGGAGAGCCTTGCATGTACAACAGCATCTTCTGAGTCACCTGTACCTCCGTCAGTGTCCTGGCACCTTTGGCTGGACATTTCACCAGGTATTGCACCAGCCTTGCCCGTGACACTTGTTGTGCTGCAGGACCCCATCCTGGACGGCCTGAAAATCTCCTCCCTTTTGATTTGTCTCAGCCAGTCACACAGTCCCTGTCTGGAGGGCTGCGGTGACCTCCTAAATGACAAGTCCCTTTCATGATTATGTACATGTCTCTGAAATGCAGCCGCCTCACTCTGTTCCACCCTCCGGAGCCCTCAGCAAGGGCTTTGTCCTGAAATGGGCGGCTTTGTGACCAGCTTCAATAAGTCAAGAGCTCTTGTGTTCCTAAGCATTAAAGAGGATTTAAACTTTTTTATATACATATAGGATTAAGTGAACCTTTAGTTCAGTGTCAGATCTTTTCCATTTTTGAAAGAGTTCAATCTCAATCAGACGTCTCGGCGTTTGTTGTCCACCTTGTCTCGAACAATTCCCTCATCGTTCTTGCTTTGTGTTGTTTCTAATAATAATAATTTCATTCACATGATTGCACTGATTTTGATGTCGGCTGGTGATTACTGTGAGGTCACTCTCCTCAGGTAAGAAGCCATGCAAATGTATCTCAAAAAATTACACCTGAGCAATGACACATCTCCTAATCATGTTCCTAGGTATTCTGGAAATTACCGCTGTGGACGTTGGAATTGTCGCCATCAAAGGCCTCTTCTCTGGCAGATACCTGGCCATGAACAAGAGGGGCAGACTTTATGCATCAGTAAGTTTTGATGAAGTCTGGCATGTGCCAGACTTTCTATGGGGGGAACAGGTCTAGTGGGGAGCACTGATTTCTTATAAATCCACATTTCTAGGGAAAAGGGTAAAGGTACAAGAGGTTTTTACCTGAAATTCTTACAGGCAAACAATCAGTATGTTCTTAAAAGTGGGGAAAAGCTGTGTTCTTACTTCCTTACTGCCTGGACAGCCACAGGTACATGGAATGTCAGAATTACCCATATTTTATGTGGATCTTGGATGCAGGCAGAGACATGTGAGATAAAGAATATCCAGAAGTAACTGAGCATTGATGCTACAGGAAAGCAACCTCCTGATGGGAGTTTCTTTGCACAGAACTTTTGGTTGGTTGGGCAGTGAAAGAATTTGCAGGTACTAAAAGGCAGGGCTTTAATGAAAGCAAGAAGGAGAAGGTGCAAGAAGATAAAGGTGGAAATAAACACCTTATTTTACTCCTTTGACCTAATTTTTTGCCCTGATCAGTGAGATAAAATCTGGGTTGTGCTGATATGAGTGGGAGCCTTGCCTTTTCAGCCCAGACAGTATTTCCCCTGAGTGAATAAAATACTTCAGCTTAGGCTTCTTCACGCTCAGGGACATACCAGGGCACGTCTGTCAGTGTGCACCACACACATTATCTCCCTCCTTGAATTTCTTCCATTGTCTTTGATTACATCCCGGCAATCTTGTGATCTCTTACTGCACTACAGCCAAACTGTGCAGCTTCCCCACAAATCCTGGGCCATGGAAGCAGATCCGGAGAGGGGAAATATGGCTGGGGTGAAAATTGCTCCCTCCTAGAAGTCATGAGATGAGGTCATTCCGTTGATTTGAGCAGCAGGACATACCCTTGAGCAGTGTGATCCTTTCCCATGAGAATCCAGCGTAGGTGACACAATCAGCTCTGTAGCTCCCCGATTTGACACATTTAACTCCACCTTTTCAGGAGTGTTCTGATGGTGTTTACGACCCAGTTTCTGCAGCGTGCCTCAGGTCATGCTCCCTGATTAAGGGGCCTGTGTGTAAAGATGAGGGTTCTTTGCTGCTGCAGAGAACCAGGCCACAAATGATTTTGGCAAAGGAAAATGCAGCTGAAGAGGAGTGAGGGCATGGTAGCTCTGCTTGCCAAAGTTAAGGCTGTCCACTTCTACTGGTTAATATCCTGATTAACATGGGTGTCTTTATCAATGGGCCTCCTCCATCAGCTCAGAGCCAGCATTTGTCCCAAAGAAATTATTTGGAAGGTTGATATTTTTCAACTTCTTTCTCATCTTTCTCTCTTTCTTCTCCAAAATAGGTTGTTTGGGTTTTTTTCCTTTAAATTACTTAAACTGAATTAAAACAAAACTAAACTAATTCTGAGCAAAAAGCTCCTCTCCTAAAGTGGAGAAAAGCCAGGAGCAGGATAGCTCTGAGACTCCTTTTCTCCTGGACTTCCCTTTCTGGTGTGAGGAGCATCAGGCCATCCTGAAGTTTGTTCATCTGTCACATGCCAAAGAATATCAGCTGTGAAAGGTTTCTGTATAACCTGAAAAGATAATTTGTCCTCTTCCAGCTCAAGTTTGAGAGAGACTGTTTCAGGCTTATGTTTCAGAGCTGGGCGGACAATCCAAGGAAAGCTATTCCACTCCAGCTTTTTTCACAGGAGCAGGAAGGGGTGAGGGCTCAGCTCAGGAGAAACTTCCTGTCTTTGCTTGCCTGGACCAAACTGTCCAACAACTTTACTGACATGGCTGCCCCAAGACCCTGTGCAAGGCCCCTGTTCCGAAAATCTGACTAATTCAGGGATAATTATCCAGGACTCATTTTATGAAATCGTGTTGGAATCACTCCGTTATCCCCTTGGTTCACCAATTTTCCCATGTCAACAAAATGGGTTTGTGGAGCCTGCAGGATTCCTTTGTGCCCCTAGCAGATCATGATAATCCTCTGGATTTATCCCATGTGATAAACCCTCCAGAGTCAGAAGGGAGGCAGGCAGCAGGACAAACCCACCTCCATCTGGTGGCTGCGTGGGCTCCAGCAGCACAGCATCTGAAAACCTTGTCCTCGCAAGGAAGGGCGCTTCCGTTTCGCAGCTGGGAAGCCAGGACATGTGGAGTCTTTTAAACTCTTGTTAAACGCCCATCAGCGTTCCTGGGGAGTGAACAGCATTAAAGACATGCTCTCAGTGGGGTCTAGGGCTTTCCTGGCCCCAGCCTGGCTACCTGTGCCCCTTCCACGTCCTCCAGACAACGAAAAATAAAACCCCATGGTGGTAGTTCCCTTCTGCCTCTGTGCGTCACACGTGTTAGATCCTGGAATCTCAATCCCACAGGCAGAGCAAGGATGGGTTTGGAGTTAGGGAAAGATGGACAGTGTGGGAGGTCCTTTGTCTGTGCTGCTTCTCCTGCTCCCAGGGAGGGGGAAGGAGTTCCTTGTGTCAGGCTCTGGCAGAGCTGTCTCTCAGTTGAGGAGCAGATGAAAAGGGGTAAATTTGGACAGATCATGTGAAATGTGAGCACCTGGGACGGGTGCATATTCTGCCTCACAGTTTGTGATAAAGGAGCAGCCTGGCATTTCGAAGGAACACACTGGTAGGCAGTGTGCTTTCATTTTGTTGTGCTGACAAAGAAGCTCCATAAAGGTGCAGTTTCCTGCTCAAATATCCACTAGGAACTGGATGTAACAAACTGCACGTGCATCTAATGACTAATGCAGCAATTGAAGAGACACATTTCACGTTACACTGTAGGATTTTACCTTTTCAATAGATGGCAGAGGTTGAGAGGCAGCAATTAAATCATCTGTCCAGTTCACAGCTGCATTAAATTCATAAGCGCAAAGAAAAATTACAGCTGAAGAATCACCAGAGCTATTCACTCCTATTCACACGTCATTTTTCTGTTTTCAGTTTGGTTTTAGGGCCTCTTCCTGGGGTCTCTTATGACAGGGAGCACCTTGTTCAGGCTCAGCGCTTCCCTCCCGCCTTTTGCAGCACCAGCCCGAGGTTTTCTTACCAAGTGCGTTGCTGTCTTTGCCCTAAACCTGAGGAGAGTCTGGCCTAAGATTATTTCTCATTTCCTTCACAGGAGAATTACAACTCCGAGTGTGAGTTCGTGGAGAGGATCCACGAGCTGGGTTACAACACCTACGCCTCCCGTCTATACCGGACTGTGCCCAACAGGGCCGGCACCAAGCGCAAAGCCAGCGCTGAGAGACTCTGGTACGTCTCGATCAATGGCAAAGGACGACCCAGGAGGGGCTTCAAAACCCGCAGGACACAGAAATCCTCCCTCTTTCTGCCCAGAGTGCTGGATAACAAAGACCATGAGATGGTCCGGCTGTTCCACACGAATGTGAAGTACCGGGAGAGCCTCCTGAAGGCACCGAGCAAGAACCAGCGCAGGAGGAGGGGACACTGACAGCGTGGGGGGGGCTCGTGCTGGGGATGGAAGGGACTGAGAGCCTTCAGAATGCTACTAAAAAACCCAACAGCTGTGATGGTGTGAGAGGCACTAACACGGACAGCTCTGAGACACTGTGTAATATAACCCCAAACCACACCACTTGCTTTTAGCTCTTGTAGGATTGATACCTGTGGGAAAAGAGACGTGGGGTAAACTGAGGCACACTCCAAGGTAAATTAGCTGGTTGTAATCATTTTGTCAATGACTTTCATGTTTTCTTTTCTTAAAAAAAAAAAAAAAGAAATTATTTCAAGTATTTTCATTCTAACTCACCATAGGCTATTATCTCAGTGATGCTGCCCTCTGAGAACACATGGGCATTTTACACTTTCCAAATTTATGTCCACAGAGAAGGTATAGCACTTTCATGGCTCTTCTGGCCATAAGAGGCTACATTCTTATTTTTACATAATACAGGAGTTAGAATTACATATATTTATTTTTATTTTATGACCAGCCAGTATCAGTTACACTTTTTCCAAGACTGTCCAAGAAAAGTAAGATCATCAGCTACTTCAAACACTTCAATAGACCTACACATTACCAGATTATCCTTGAATTTGTTAAACTAAAACTCCAAGATGCCTAACCTTGACATTTACATAAATAAATGTTGGTAAAGTGGCATTTGCATTGGCCAGGCTTTGGCAGTATAAATCTGTTTACCAACAGAAGAATCCTCTCTTAGAAAAGGACTCAAATGTGATGTGCAAGAGAGTAGGTTCAGATTGGATATTGAGAAGAAATTCCTCCCTGTGAGGGAGGTGAGGCCCTGGCACAGGGTGCCCAGAGAAGCTGTGGCTGCCCCATCCCTGGAAGTGTCCAAGACCAGGCTGGATGGGCCTTGGAGCAACCTGGGATAGTGGAAAGCGTCCCTGCCTATGGCGGGGGGTGGAACGGGATGAGCTTTAACATTCCTTCCAATCCAAACAATTCCAGGATTCCCTGATTTTTCTACTCTGATTCTGGAAGTTAACTTCTGCAAAGCTGAGGGGAGTCCACATCACAGATGCAACTTTGAGCAAGGAGTTAAGCTTTAAACATTTCTGTTGGCATCCAGGAGATGACAGAGTAGCACAAAACTTGAGATGTGCTTGACAAGCACCAATAATGGTCATTTCAGTGGGGTTGGGCCTTGTGCTCTTCACATCCCAGAATTAGGCCCTTACAGAGCACAGCTGGAGAAAAGAAAGACTGCACTGAAAGAAACGCTCCTTCTGAATTGAACAAAAGATCTGTAAGTTAAATCTGACATTACAGAGAAACAAGCAGGTGTGAATCCCATTCCTGGTCATATTGAGAAAAAAGGCTGCTACTGAATGTGCTCATTTAAATGTGCTCATTTAAAACTCGGTAGTGAAAAATCTTCTGTGGAGTAGGAGGTGAAGTCTGTGAGAGAGAGAAGTAAGATGAGTCCATAGAATGAGATGACCAAGCCTGGGTTTAACACTGTTTACATCCCTGGAAATGTAAAGCCAGGAAGGTGTTTTTGTACCAAATAATGCATTCCATTCCCTTGTATCTTTTCTGTAATATTCTAACAAAGGAGGCAATGATGTTTCAATAATGAAGTCAAAATTCCTTGATCTCTGTTCTCCTATATACTGAAATAATGTGAAAAGACCCCTAAATGACTTACATCAAACAATGGTGCACACAGAATAGACCTAGGTTTAAAGAAGAGTACAGAAAACCATGACCCGTGTTCCCAAACTTTCCTGCTTTTACAAAATAACCCAAAGTAGTGCTGGGATCGTCACAGAGTTAATCAGGCAGTCTCATGTCAGGAGCCACTGTGCAAAGAGGAAACAGAGAGACTGACAAAGAAACAGAAGAATTTGGGTTTTCTGTTTGTTCACTCTCCCGTGAACCACACAAGGCCCAGACTGCTGCAGGATCCAAGGTGCCTTCTGAAAGTCGCTCATACCAGGGAAGAAAATTGAGTTTTGCCTGCTGGGCACCAGGGCTGTTTTGGAGCCACATTGTTGGCTCTGCCAGCTTCCCCACCTCAATTCCCAGTTTCACTTCCCACTGGAGGCGGGAGCTGACTGGGCAGGACAGGGGGATGCAGGGAGCCCTCTCACCTCTCCAGCTCCAGGAACAAAATGCAAGGGAAGGAGGGTGTCAGCAAGCTCAGCTGGCAAGGAAACATCCCATTCAGCTAAAGGTTAAGAGAGATGGTTTCCCTCGTGTCCGATTTCTAAATAAATAAATAATATTTATTTTGACCACTTTCAGATCGGCTTCACCTCAACTTGTAACAAAACCAAGATCCATTCTCAGCTTTCTCTCCCCTAAAATCGCTGTTGTAAAGTTAAGGACTACTGATTGCTTCAGGTGTTTTTGATATAGTCCTGATGGTCTAAAGAAAATGAACAAACTCCTGTTTCCCACGGCACAAAGATGCATCTTCACCCTTGCTCCAAGTCCATTTCCTATCAAACATTTACTCTTCACTCTCAGCTTTCCTCAAGGGCAGGTGATTGTGCTGGCTCTACCCCTTGCTTTGCTCTACCTCTGTTTTTATCATTTTTTCCTCTCATTCTCTTCTCCTGCCTCTCTTTTACGAACAGCCCAACTCTCCGCCGTAAAGGATCAGCAGCTAACTGCTGTGGGTGAGACAGGAATATCACTAATTACAAAACACCTGCTTACTCCTGCCTTTGCTTTGAGCTCTATTTCATGCTTATAGGAATATTGTTTTAACTCCTTTCCCACAGGAAATCGCAATGAAGTTAAGCTTAACTAATGAATTAATATCCTTATTTCAGTGTTAGTTTTATCCCAACAAAGCCTTAAATACACTGAAAAAGAAAGCAGAGGAGAGACCAAAAAAAATTAACTGATTGGTCACAATGGCACTTTAACTACTGCAGGTAAGTGATGATTTTCACATCAACCTAAAACAATTTCATCCACATTCTTAGAATTTTTCTTTGCTCAGTCTCATTGCAGCAATTCAAAAGAGATGGCTTTGGGATTTATCTTCTTTTTTTTTCCCTATCTTTTAAGAAATATTAATGTTCTTGTTGAAACGCTTTTCATTACAGACATTCATTGCTTAATATTCTTTTAGCAGCCTTGAATTCCACAGTTCCCAGACACTGACAGGCTGAAATCCTATTCATGATAATGATCCCAGTCATATTCTATATCCCATTTTATTTATTTGGACCAGAACCATAGGGGATACCTTACAGGAGGAAGCAGATTTAAGCTATTTTCTCCTTACGATTAAAACATCAAGAGGTGTCTCCTCTTTTAAAAGTTCCTTGAGTGAATTGATACCTTTCCATTGTACAGGCTACTACCAGGATTTTTTCTTTTGTGTTTTTTGAGGAAGATGTAAACCTTACCCCTTTGGGGGCTGCAGAGTTTCTGCAAACTTCACATACTCCAGAGCACAAAGCTGTTGCTGTTCTCATGCTGAAGCCAGGAGAGGATGCTCACCACAAATTAATTGCCTTTCCCTGGGCTACCTGCTCTAGATGATCCTGCTTGAGGAGGGGGCTTGGGCCAGAAGCCCTCCAGAGCTCCCATCCATCACCTTCCTCTGATTCAGTGATTAGCTGTACTTAAATCAAACTGATTATTAGTTTGTCCTCACCTTTGGATGGTCAGACTCCTGCTGTGCATTTCGGAGCCCAGTTCCCTCTCCCAACCCCTCCAATCTCCCTCCACTCACAAACCAAGCATGCTGCTCACTTTGGGATCAATAATTCTCCAGCCCACTCTGATGCCTTAGGATTTAGCTTTTACATTTTTCAGATCCTGTACTACGTCAGTGTCACTCTAAACCTCCACAGAGTCTGTGAGCTCCTGTTCTCCCATTCTGGTCAACATAACAAATCCTCTCTGGGCCTGGAACTCAAGGACACCTCACTGCCTCAGAGATGTGCACAACAGAGCAGGGGGGGAGCAAATTTGGGGTAAATTACTTCATTACCTGTAAGTGGAGGATTAACCCTGATATGTAAATTGATCAAAACTTATAAAAGTGTAGAAAACTTGTGCCCTGGGGTCCATCTTGGGTGTAGCCTCTCCCAAAGAAGGCTTTTGACTGCCCAGGGTATACCTGTTGATGGCCTTTCAATAAATACCCATTTATATTATCCTAATTTTGTCTGGCCTCTGTTTCAGGTAGTCACTCCAAGGCATCAACTCTGACAATCTGTTGTACTAACTCTTTGTTCTCTCCCTTAAAACTACTCACTGTGCATTCAGTAGAGCTGCCCAATTGACAGGTATGAACAAGAATTGAGCAGCTGGAGTATATACTTCCAAAAATTATCTCTTCACTTTGCTGTTCTGCACCGTCTCTCTCCTACACTCCACAAAGTACCTTTTCTTCATCTCCTTCACCTCCTCCCCATGGTAAAAGTCTTTCCACTGGTGCCACTTGTAGCACCGTACAGAAGCATTTCCTCACCGTTTTGTACCTTTAAAAAACATTGTTGTGTAGAATTTGTACAAATTATGCAAATAGTTTGTTACTTTCCCAGTCACTGATACATGACTTGAACTGGGCTTGAATGTCATTGTCTTTTCTTGAGGCACAGCACAGTGAGCTGAGGGGTTTTGGCAAAGTTTTCATTCACTTGCTTCCAGACAGAAGACACTCCACTTGGTCTGTGACTTTTTGATTTATACCTGGAGCAGATTTTTTCGTTCCTTTAATCCTTGCTTTAGCCCATCATAGCTCTGTTCAACAACCTCGTGTAAAATATCCTGGCCTATGGCGATTGTGTTGGGACTTCTGTGGCTGCCTCTGTGTAAAAAGCAAGAGTTGTGCTTGAAACATGAACAGCTCCCCCATGTCAAATAACTAAGTCACAAAGCAGGAATTGTTTCCAGATTTACTCACACCTTTTTTCCACAATTTTCTAAGCATGGATTTTCCTTCTCTTTGAGCATCAGTAATTTGCCATTCTCGGGTCATATTCTGGTAATTCTGTGAGGTTTCTGGCTCTTTATTTCACCACTTTCTAGGGGTTTGATAATCATTCCTACAAGCCCTGCTCCTGCTTCCTCTTTGCCCCAGCAAGAACAGCAGTGAACTCCATTTGTATTTGGAAACCGCTTCACACTCATTCCCTCAGCATTTAGAAGACATTTCTCAAGGTAATCTTATTTAATGACAAAGAATGTACAAAATCTGTTTTTCTCAGTCACCACAAGCATGAAAATAATGCTAGAGGGAATGTTTTGTTCATACTCTTTAACAGCACTAACCAGCTCCCAAACCCTCTCTGTTTCCAGTCCTTTTGTGAGCTCGTAGATTTCCTGCTTTACTTCCTGACGTTTCCAACTTTCTTCTCTGCTTTTCTCCCACAGACGCACAACCCTCTGGAAAACAATAGGCAAAGAAATCCCTTTGGCCACACGTGCCTTCCCTTTGGATGCCTGCAAGGGCCTGCTGCTGGAATGGGGCTGGTGTTAGTTCAACTATTCAGTCGACAAGGCTTAAGTGTTTCTTATAATTGTCTGAATCGAGGATGTGGTTACACCCCCAGCTTTCAGAAAGTTTTCTCCCATCCACAGCAGTTCAGGGTGAAAAAAAATCTCTACAACAAAGCTGTTACAACACACTGATATTCACCATCAAATCTTTGATTCACAGCCTCATTTGTGAATACGAACTCAGAGAGGCAGAGCAGTAAATATATTAAAGTTGTAGCCAGGCAGGGCAATATATGAGATGGCACAGAAAAATACCTTTGAAAAAAGTCTCTTCGAGTTGCATTGAAAATCTTCCCCCTGAGCACCCTGCCACCACTGAGCACTGACTTCCAAAATCTCCCTCAGACCTAAACAATAACTTCAGAAAATAAAGCTGTTAACAACAACAATGAAAGCTTTGAACCTTAGCGCTTATTTGTATCTGATATAAAGCAGAAGATTCTTCACACTTGTATGCCCGTGTATCTCATAGTAACATAGAATTTTCCTCTGAAAAAAATGTATAATCAATAACATTAAAAATCAGGAATCATTTTTCTGGCCTCAAAAGCTGAGGGAGAGCACTAAAAGAGAGAGGTTTGCCACATATCTCCCCAGAAATGCACACAGACAAATTGAGCCAAACCTTTCTAAGTTCAGTCATAACAAAATCACTGATTGCCATATTGATACAGCAAAGACATTTCCACCCTTGGGCCCAAAGCAAACGAGATTCCGCATGTTTTTACACTCCTGGAATTGCAGTGCTTCAATATTAATTTCAATATTATTTACCAGTGACATGCTGAAGGCCTTGTAAAGTGAGGCATTCAGTTAGGACCACTCTTTGTGCATTGTTGATGGGCAGAATTGTTTTCTAAGAACCAAAGGGTATCAGCTTATTACTCTGCCAAAAAGATTTTGATAGGAACTGCTGAGATCTGTCTTATCAAAACAATAATCTGTGCACAGAGGGACCTTACTGACAGCTCTTCTTCTCCTTTTTGGAATGCAAAATATTTTTCTTGGCAACAAATACGGCATCTTTCTACTGGCCGCAAATGAAGTATCTTTTAGTAGGGAAATGCACCAACAAAGAAGCCTTTCCAGCCCAAACTATTCCATGGTTCTCTGTGGAGAGGTAAGGCAGAGGGGAAGGATGCCACCATGTCAAACCTGGCAGGAGACTGCAGAGGGGATCTCCCGATGAAGCAGATCCTGGCAGATATCACTGCATTCTCTGGAGCTGAACAAGTGCATGTGAAACGTCTTCAGCCACCCCTGGGCTGCTTCTGCTCTCCTCTGCTGTACAAATCCTCAGGGACTGAAGAATTATTGGTTTTCCTCTGTTCTGTTAACAGCACTTTTAAAATGATCACGGATTCCTAGCTGCCGCCAGAGCTGTTTTTCCAGGCTGAGTTCCCCGATTTGCCCACAGCAGAGGCTTAGCTGCAGGTGTGGAGATAAAATATGTGAGGGAGGTCCGCTCCTTCGTGGTTGTTTTTCATGTTTTTCACTTGCTGGTGTATGACCTTTCCCAGCTGGAATGGGAAATGGATGTTCTCACCCACATCCATGGGGAGGACACAACCCTGAAAGACAAACTGACCCAAGGAAGGAAACATTGCCAGCTGCAAACGCCACTATTTTATTGTGGCCATTAAAATGGCAGCAAAAAGAAGTGACCAGCTTCTAAAACATGAACAAATAGGACCCCAAAATTCTACATGAATAAAAGCAGACACATAACTATCTAGGTGTAAAAATTTTACTTGAATATGACTTATTTTTTTTCCAATTTTAGACCAAAATGTGGATTTTTAGTAAGCAAAAGGTGCCTTGCTTTTTGGATGTGATCAGAAAAGAGCACTGCCCATAAGCATGATAGAAAAGTTTATTTCAGCAGCACGAACTAGCAAAGCAGAGGGAAAAAGAGAGTGAGAATTTGTATAAAACCTGTGGGAAATTTTGGAAACTTGTTTTCCTGTGAGAACTAAGTAACATGACAAAACGGAATTGCTTGGATAAGGACCTTTTAGGCCACATACCTGCCTTCTCTTCTATTAAAGATTTGGTCTCTTCCTCCTTGGATTTGCAGAGGTAAACCGCTTTCCATAGGGAGAAAATGTATTGAACTGATTGATCTTTGTTTCTTTTCAAAGCTATCTTAAACAGTCCTTTGAAATTTGCAAGTTCAAATGTCTACCGTTTCCTTTCGGGACGTTTGAAGGATTTGGGAAGGTGAACAAGCAGATCTATAATTACAGAACAGTTGATGGTAACTGTCCTCCTTTGTGAGCATTCTCGGGCCGCCTCCAAATTTAGATGCTTGAAGAGAACTGTCCCGTTTTAGTCCTGCAATAGTTCAGATGCCACCACTGCACAGCAGAAGGGAAGCCTTTCTGAAATCCAGGGAACATCCCCTTCTTGGCCACAAAACATCAGGGGTTTTGTTCAAGGTCTTCACTTTACAGGTTGAAGAAAGTGTTTTTTTCCCCCCACAATATCAATCCTAAATGCTGTAGTGTCTTTATTGCTGAAATGTGTGGATTTGAAGAACAGCGTGGAGAATTTAGAGATGTCCTGGTGCTAATGCAAATGTAACAAACACAGGACAGTGGGGGTGGCTGCAGAGCTCCTGAAGGATCCAGCTCCCGTGGGATGTGCAGTTCTACTGGCTTGGAAATATCTCTGGCACCAGCTGCTTGATCTGCAAACTTTTGTCTTGAAAGAAAGAGAGAAAACTAGGTCTGATAGTATCAAAACATCACAAGATTTCATGCTTTGAGTGGAATCTCTTTTTCATTTGGAAATATCCTTTTTCCTTCTTTTGGAAATAATCTTCTGTTGGAAGTGCTTCATGTAAGTTGGGTTATTCTGTCCAAAAGCACATAATACGTGATCACCAGGCAATAGTCTGTGTCAAATCAATTCTTCCCTTTAGAAATTACTCCTTGCATGAATTTTGGAGGGAGAAATGGGCTCATTTACTGAGTGTGACCAGGATTCAGTGCCTTTAGATGCTTCATTAAGAAAGAATTGGCAGCAGGTCACGGCTCCGCCTTCCTTTTGTGTTTCTGCGAGGAAAAGCCGCACAAATGTTACTTTGTGGGGCCAGAGCTAGTCTGAAAGAAGTCTCCCGAGGCAGTGTCACCGGAGGACAGGTGGCACACACTGCTGGGCACAGCAGAGCTGTGGTGGGATCCTGCGTGCCTGGTTTGCACCGCAGACACGGGAGGCTCACAGGCACGCGTTGCTCAGACCGTGAAACCAACCGAGAATTGTTCTTAAATCCGTAGACATTTTTTCGTGGCAGCACGGGTCTAAAACTACAGCAGCAGAAACCGAGTTTATTTGTGTCCCATCGTCTGTCTGCTCCGGGTATCTGTTACCCATAGTCAGTAGTGCACATGGAAAGAAAACCCTCAGGATCAGGTTAACCCTTTCTTTCCCCGGTTCCGAATGAAGAATGAAGCTGCATTTCAAGCGCTTTACTGGAAAGGTGTTCAAAAATAGCCATGAAAACTGAGATTCTCTATTATCTTTCCAGAGGGGGACCAGGATGGTAAAACAAAGCTCCTCAGAATTGAGTCAGAGAGGTCTAACAACACCTTAGAGAGGTTAGACCAGGGTTTGCTTTCTTGATAAATCTCAGAGGCAATCTAGGTTATGTTCCATGTAAAGAACATGATGGTTAAACAAAGGAAGAAATTTTCTTTTAGAAAATAGTGAAGTATTTGGTAAAAAAGCTATGGAAAGACTGAAAGACACTTTGTGCCTCTCTTCCATGCAACATTGGTAAAACAGAATCAGAAAGGAGACATGGGCAGATAAAAATGAAAAGAGAGATAAGAAAAATACTCTTACACCTTGAGCAGCTCTTGTGGTGCTGTTTCCTCCATGAGACCGGTAGAGGAAAAAGAAGAAGAGAAGCAGGGGCAGGTGGGGAGAAAAAAGAGAATCAGTTCAGAACACTGCCCTGGAGAGCCCTGCCAGGTGAAAGCTGGTGGGTTTTTATTCTGCACACACTTCCAGGATGAAAGGATTTTATCTGAGTCAAACAAAATGTGTATTTTCACACCAATGACATCATTCTCTTGTCGATGTTACGCTTCATTTTCACTTATTTATGAAACAAACTCATACTTTTTATCTGGCCAGACTGTGGTGGTGAAACAGGGATGTATTTAATGGATGTAAACCCTTTTTTCAGCTTTGGTGGCACACCTGCGCTGGTACTTGGAGACACCATGGTCAGGGAAGTTCATGTTATCCCAGGAAATGATGGGATGAGGCTCTTGGAACTCATCATAGCAGCCTGGGCAGGAGCCCCAGGGCAGTCTAGCAGGTGCTGGCAAGGAACCAAAATAAACCAAAATAAACCAAAATAAACCAAATGCTAAGCCAAGAAAAAAGGCTGCTCCCATCCCTGCTGGGTACCATGACTGTGCAGGAATCGGGGCAGTAGAACCAGGATTGCATTTCAGGAATTGGCTCAGCTCTATAACCTCATTGTATTTCAGCTGTTTTTCATCCGTAGTGATAGTACAAGGTAGCAAATAAATAATAAACAAATCATTCTGCATTTCAGAGAGGAGCTTCTCTTGCTCCTGTAAAGATACAAACCTGTCAATAATTCCAGGACTATTAGGGCTCCGTGAGATTTCTTTCTCCTTTTTGCAAGCAGAGGTAGGTCTCTCCCTTTCTGAGTGATTTCTGTGCAAATCTTTGCACAGCTTCAGTACACTTAAGAGAGGGGAACTGCTTTTGAGCCAACTGAATTAATTGCAAATTGATTTAATGGGTTCAGCCACTGAATCTGAGTAACCGGGGTTTTGAATAACTGAGATACTTTTCAGTGTAAGCAATAAATGCCAGGGATAGAACTGTATTATAGGCAACAGAGACGATGACTGAGCCTTGGATAATCAAGATTCTACTTTGTATCATGTATACTTTGGCAGCAGCTGATTCCTGTAGGAACAAGAAACAAGAACATGTGCAAACTGCAGCATGACACTACCACTGTGACCTCCTCAACAACTTCAAGGTCATCATTAGAAAATCCTTCAGCTTATTTTTTTTTTTTTTGGCCTGGTTACACGTGGGTTGTTGAGATTTATTGCAATCATTGCAAGAGAACACCTGCTAAATGTCAGAAGATTCCTGGGAATCTTCAAGTGTTTTGCTAAGGCAAAACTGCACTTTTTGCACAGCTTTTGGGAATCCAGCCTGACGGAATACAGTCCAGTCTCCACTGATTCAGGGTATTTTATGATTCTGATTCTATGATTTGACCATGCCCTAAAGCAGAAGCATAACCACGAATGGTGTTCAAATATATTTGCCCTTCAGACAAATTTGCCACTGCCTAAAATGATCCATTTTTGTTTCCTGGGATTCCTGATATGCATCATACTCTGAGTAAGGACCAGATCCTTGGCTGAAGTCAGCTGGCTTTGCTGTAATGGCTTTGGTGAAGCTGAGCACTTAATCAAGTGCCTAAGCACTGTTCTAAATGTATTGGGAAAAATTAAATTTGACTTGTGAAATTTATCCTAAACAACATGGGGAAAGATCCTTAAGTTCAAGTTTCTAGAGGTTTTTACTGGAAGTCAACGCGTGTCTCCATCGGCTGCACCGCAGTGTTCCTCCCCTACATCACCCTTTTATTTTCAGCTCAGCAATTCTCTTTTTTCTTTTTTTTTTTTCCTGAGCAATGAAACTCTGCCTGCTTTTCAAGACTAATATATGGCCCCTGAGTGAAGGCGAGGCTGTGATTCAAATCAAGGGTTCTGTTGACATTATAATCCTTGGGAGCACAGCTGGAGCATTTCATGAACGGTAGCAGAGACCCTCCATTGATTTACTGCCTCGGTATTCCATCAGGAGTCCATGTTCTGTGTTGTTGGCTGCAACACACAAAAAATAACTTGGTGAACTTCTAATTAAGGCATTTAGCTTCTCGCCTCTCTCGTCAGAAAGGAGCGGAGCTATATGTGAGGTGCTGCTGCTGGTTTTATGGATTCTCCCCTATTTTTACAGCAGGAGGGCTTCGGGCCCTAAGAAGGTCCTGTGGGCTATAAACAGGATAAACACCCAAGTTGCTCCCTGACCCTTCCAAGCAATGTGGGATGGCAGGAATTTCCATGCGTCTCCCCAGGCTCTGCACCATTCCTTCTGGACCCAGTTTTACAGAAACCTTTCCCAGCCCCGTTATCCCTCAAGCAGAAAAACACTCATCACAGCAAAACAGGGACCCACAACTCTGCTTCTGGGCACGGGACAAACCCTTCCCCTCCTGCAGGGCCAGTCCCCAGGCACAGCATGCACGAGAGCAATTTGGGAGCCGTGCTCTTTCCCGTCTCGCCCCTCGCTCCCAGGCGGAGCGCGGCCGTGCTGCCAGCCCCACTGACCTGAAGATGAGAGTTCCCTAGATTGTTTCCAGCTTGCACTGCTAGCCCTGCTGAATGAATAGCCCTGGCAGTATTTTTGGGGTGGTGACTCACCACAAAGTCATGAATGGCCCTTTCAGGGACCATCAAAAGCCCCCTGGTAAAAGGTTTTTGTTGTCCAACACTCCAACATTAATTTCTATGTTCATTGTCCAAGCAGAGAGCTGGGACTTAAAAGGCAGCAGAGGAGAGATGCAGCCCCTGATCTGACACCATTCCTGGTTATCCCAGTCTATAGCAACAGCCTGAACAGTCTTGTCAGTCACTGCAGAGGCTGCCAGGGTACCAGCCAGGCCCTCCACTTGCTCACCTGCCTGCTGATTCCAGTGGTGCTTCAGGCAGATAAACATCATGGAAATTCCAGGGTTTAGGGATAAAGGTGTCTTGGCAGATCTGGTATCAGGTGTGTCAGTTCATATTTTTTTTTTTACCTTCAGGAAGTGCTTCATAAACTTTATTGATCCTCTCAAGAATAACATCAAGTTGCCAGGGATTGCTGTCACAGTCCCTTGTGCCTCCAAGAGTGATAAGATTCAACGACTTGAGCAGGACCAGAGGAAAGCTGGTGTTGATGCAGGGTCTGGATTCAGAAAACGGCTCAGAACAGCTGTAAGTTCTGGAGTTGTGGGTGTTATATTTGGACAGAAAGACAGCTGTGAAAAGGAAAAATGGCATATGTCCATTTTTTTATCTGAACACGTGGCAGGAGATGCAGCACTTTAATAGAAGGTGTTGTCTGTTTGCCTTCTTTCATCTCTAACATTTGTATTTTTCAGGCACCTTCACTGGGCTTCAGGCCTCGGTAGCATCTGGGTTTCAAACTTTCCTTTTCTTACTAAGCCAGAGGTGCAGCTGGTCAGAGTTCTGCTAAAGCCACCGGGCCAAGACCTGCCCAGATGCCTGTTGGCACATCCAAGAGCTTAGAGACACAAATCCTAGCGAATAATTCTTTGCAGGAGACCCACAGTCTGGTGGGTCTGATAATTCTTTTTATCTGACCCACATTTTTGGCACTGAGTACCCCAGGAGGTGGATCATGGCAAGAGGAAAATGTTCTGAAATTGCCCTTCCATGAGCAAGGCTGGGCCCCACCTCAGCAGCAATCCCTCTCTGGAGGCGATCCCCCAAGCACTTCTTCTCAAAACTGGGCCATTAGAGACAATAAATGAGTCAAAGGAAAGCTCAAGACAAAACTTTTGAGCCTGGGAATCTCACAGGGAGAACCAGAGCAGATCTCTCCTGAACCACTCTCAATGTTGCAGGATGGTGGGACAGGTTTGAACCCTGTGAGATGTGCAATTCCCCTGCCAGAGTTTTCCAGTACGTGGATTGACTTCCCAGCGCGGCCCTGCATCTCATGAGAAGCTGGAAAAGTGTCTGGAAACACCAGGCAGGACTGTAAGGACAAAACTCTGTGTTTGTGGACTTGTTGCAATAATTTAATCCCTGTCAACTTGCTGTGAACAACTGGGTGGAGAGAGTGGCTAGGGACAGAAAGGCTGGGCTGCTGTTTCATGATTGGGCTGAAAACCTCTCTCAAGAACTGCTCAGTAGGTTCCTTCTGCAACTATTTAGCTGTGGTTTCTCTCACAGGCATGAAGAGGAAGAACTCTTGCCATAGCTCACTTTCAGAACAACAGAAAGTTTTCTAGTCCATGTATGGCTAAAGGCTGAGTGCAACGAAGCCGTGAAGCATTCCAGTTATTGCTTCTTTAAAGGAATGTCTTAATATTATTCGTGTCCAACAAATGAAATATCCCATCATATTCATTTCTCTCAGGGCCCTGATTCAAATTTAGTGAAAAAAGAAAGTGGTGAAAAAACCCCAGGATCTGATACTAGTAAAATAAAGTCACGTAAAATAAAGAGAGTGTGAGGTTTATGACTGCTTATTTGGTGGGGCTGGAGATATCCAACGGGAGAAATACTACCAAAATCCAGTGAGATATGGTTACCAGACAGGAATCCCGGGAGATTCTGTTACCATGCAGGAATCCCATGAGACAGTATTATCAAGAAGGAATCTGTAGTATTCAGTTCACCACAAGGCAGTAATATTAGATTTTTAGAATTAAATCCTGCGGTATCTTGTTTTATAAGAGTTGGCATAGGAGGGACAGAGAGAAATGCAGTGGAAGAAAGATGCCTCCCTGCAACCTGAGCTGGGGAGCCCTAATTGTTACACTGATTTCCAGCTGAAATAAAACATCACAAATTTTCCTCATGGTCCTGAGATATTTTTATTCCACATGATATCAATCATTTATTAGTGAAATATATTTTAATTTTTTCTTTGCCCTTACAAAATAGAGATTCAAGCATTAAAATGCCAAGGCATGAACACTGATGTGACTAATTTTGACTGGCGTAAATATCTTCTGGACTTCTTTATTTTTAATGGGATTACTTTTGCCATGAGGGGTACTACTGT
This sequence comes from Pomatostomus ruficeps, assembly GCA_013400735.1. NCBI lineage: Eukaryota > Metazoa > Chordata > Aves > Passeriformes > Timaliidae > Pomatostomus > Pomatostomus ruficeps. The sequence goes on from VYZT01031179.1 coordinate 396,435, forward strand.
GTTAAAAATGTGTGAAATGGCTGTTTTACATCAGCGCCAACCAAGCTCGTGAGCTGTTCAGAGCAGAGTCTTACACTGGACGTTTGTGTGATGCCTCACACCACATCTGCAGCGTTTGAACAACACAGAACTGTTAGAGAATTGTTTGCCTCAATATCTTTTTTTTTTTTTTCTTTTTTGGTAGTAACAGTGACACAAGAAGGGACTTGACATTTGTTTCAAGAAGACCTGATTTAATTTCAGCCTCTCTCAGGAGTTTGGCCACAATACCTGTGAGTTGTGAGAGCCTTCTGGCAGTGATGGGGAGGGTTTTCAGAAAGCTGTTGCCAGGATGCCCAAAGGAGGAGACCAAGGCTTGATGTTTTCACCTGATCACAACAGGTAAGTCTGAATGCTCATAATCTTTTAAATAAATCTGCCATTTTGCCTGCCTGTATCATGGTACACCTTTATCAATATTTAATCAGATAAAATCTGGTCAAGGACAAGAGTCCCTTCAACATAGTTTAGTGTGAAGAGACAGATCAATTTTGTGATTAGCCTGGATAAAGGCTGAGCATGTGTTAAATTAGGACCTAACACCAAATTCTAGCTGTACTTTTAATTCAGCTGTATTTCTAAAGATGTCCTGTCAGAGAGAGATCTCTGAAACTGTGTTTTGGCAGGTGAGGGACACGCACAGCGTGTCACAAACACGTGTGGCTCCACACAAACTGTCAGGATGGTTCATCTCTCCAAAGCTGATTTTATGAACAAGGGAGACAGAAAAAGGCAGGACTTTAGGTGAGAAGTGAGAGAGTGGAAACCTGTAGAAAAGAGCATTGGTAAAACACACTGGGAGTTTTCAAACAAGAAAAGTCAGCTAGCATGGGTGCCATGGATTGAGACCTAAAGCCATGAAGAAGAGTGCATTGGCCTTGCAGATCCTTGTGGGTCCTTGGCTGCACCCTCGGTGTCACACACCTCCTGGCTGAGCCCACAGCAGAGGTGTCACCCATGAGACAGGGTCAGGTATTCCCTTTTCAGGGGCTCTTTGAAGCTGCGGAAGGGGTTGCTTACAACCAGCCAAGGAAAAAGAAAAGGAGGTGGCAGGAAGGAATCTAAAACTCAAGAGGCATTAGGCTGTTTGCTGTGTTTGGGAATACATCTGCTTGAGTGCCTGTGAACAAGGAAGCAGGCACAGCTGAATGACAGGCTTAAGGAGAAGCCAGCTCAGCTTCAGAAGAGGGTGTACAAACACTGATCAGATCTTAGCCCTAAAAGACATAATCAAACAGTGCTGGCAGCATGGAAGGCCTCTGAATGTGTTAAGTGGACCATCAGAAAACACAACACCTCTAGCGGGGATGTTGGTGGCTCAGAGGAACGAGGAAGATTACACAGAGAGATTTCTGGTGATGACAGAAGGAGAAGTTACTGGACCCACGCTTGGAGAGATGCAAATCACAGCCCCTGGTGCTTTTGTGCAAGGATTTCAGCCCTGTAGGTAATGGTTTGGGACCATTAGTTCACATACCGTGGCTTTACCATGGATGTTAATGGCCTGCAGCCCTGGGGACGGGAGGATCGAGTCACCCCACGGTCCTGGGGCAGCTGACCCTCCCTCCGTGGTCTCTGTGAGCAGCTGAGGGCACCCCACACGCCTCTGCTGCACCTTTGGTTCGGTGTATGACACATGCCTCTGCCCAGAAGCCCACGGAAGTTTTAAGGGGGAGCAAAACCTGTGAGTGAACCTACAATGAAATTAATCCTCTGTGTGCAGTGACCAATTTCACACGTTGCTACAAGACAGAAAAGCCAAATGGCCGAGTCCTCCTGGAAAGATTAACAAAATTAGTACATTCAACATCAAGCTGAGAGCCAGGCCAGTAGTTCATGGATCTCTTGAGACAATCTGCCAGGGAAATCTCACCTGTAGTCATGTAACACTTCACAAATTTGCTTCATCCTGCTTAGCTGGATATATTTTTCTTGATAAAACGTGCTTCTATTTGCTTGTAGCGCAAAGAAATAAATCTCATCCTCCTTGTTTCCCACAAATAACTCTCTCTGGTGTCACTCTCACCACCAGCACCTCCCGTGCTTCACTGCAACACATATTTTCAAAAACTTGACTTGGGAGGCACTAGTTTTGGTAGGAGTGGTGTTTTTGCAGAGACGCTTGGTGAACTCAGGCAGAGTTTGGGAGGATTGAGACTTGGGGCAGAAATCTGGTCCTGAATTTGGTTTGGGATTTATTGCTCAGCAACTTGGAGCACAGCGAGTCAGCAGCTGGCTCTCTAGCCAAAACACACCGGCAAACAGAGCGAAACTGTCATGGTAACAGTGACACAGAGCATGCTGCAATGGCACCCTGGTCTTCGGAGGGAATTCCTAAGGGTACCACAGTAAAAATTAGGGCTAATAATAACCTTAATAGTAACTATTGCTGCTACTAATAATAGCAGCAATTATATTTATGCTGTAACAACAGCGAGATATATTTGGCTGGGATTTGGTGATTCCAAATTGCTCTTTAAATATGTCTGGCAGATTTCTTTGTGAGCTTTTTGCTCCTTCAGCAGCACAGAGTTAGTCCATGAGCAAAGGTGTTTGTGTTTTCTCCTCTGCAGGTGATGGAAATGTCATTCCCTGATCCCTAATTGTCACAAAAGCTTAAGTAATGTGTAACTTACAGTGTCATTCAAATTATAGTAATATTTAACTTACAGGGATATGCACCTTTGTCATAAGTGAGTACAGTGTTGGTGATGCAGAGGTAGCAACACAGCAGGGCATTCCCAAAAGAGAACAAAAGAGTTCCCAAAGCCACTTTGCCACCATGATCAAATCACAATCCCTTGTACTTGGGAGCTGACCCTGCAGCCTGTGTCCACGTTGAGCTGAAAGCACCAGGAAGATTGAGAATAGGTTGCAAACCCTCCCTCAGGCTTGGTAAAAAGTAATGGGGATTTGCTGCTGTTGAACACCAATCTACAACAGCGGGCGTGAGGTTTGTTCCCGTGGCTCTGAATTCTGATGGCACATGCACCACAGCTGCTACAGCAGCGAGGCTGGGGGTAGTTTTTTGGATGTACGCTCCTCAATTTGCCTACTGCAATTTAGATAAACTGCTGTGGTGACAGAGAGGGGTGGAGAGAAACTTTCTAAGCTCTGTCAAAATATATTGCACAACAACACTAGCCAGCACAGTTCTTCTCCCCTCTCTCCTTCATCTTCTTGGTTTTGCAGCAGTGGCCCCAGCCAGTGTGAGAAAGCAGGGAAGTTTCAGAGGGAAGGGAAAAGATGAGACCTGACCGTAGGTGTAACACATCCCCGTGCGGCTGTGAAGGATGACACTTCATGCCTCTTCAGTCCTCACAGTGACAACTGCCAGTGCCACCAAAAATAACATTTTATTAAATGATTTTGGCAGCAGTTCAGTGGGGACTTCCAGGCAAGCAAACAGAATAGATCTGAGTCCTCCCTGGCTCCTGCTCCCTCCAACATCTTCCACTCCCCAGCCAGTGGGATTTTTACTGGGCCCACAGTCCATCCCTCCCCAAAAAAAGTTCTGAGCCAGGATTTCCATCCACCTTCTTAGCCTAAGCCCACACCAACAAACATCCACCTTCCCTGGGGTCCTTCAGCTGACAGGATCTTGAGGGTTGGTCCGACCTCTCCAAGGCTGGCCCTGGTTTGCCATGGAACTCTGGTTCCCAGAGGTCCTGGCATGGTGTATTGGCCAGCTTCAGCTGCCCTCCTTCTGCAAGTCAGCCAGCAGCTGATTTTTTCCAACCTGTTTGTGGCTCGATTGTGACTGAAGTCTTAGACTGATTATTTTTTCCAGAAAAGTAATAATGAGAACAATAGTGATAATATGTATGGTGTTGTAGGCAATAGAAATGGCATTTTACAGTAAGAACTACTGTACCATTGTTATGTTACTTTGTCTTCCAATCCAAGAATTGCTTGTAAAGACTCCAGTGTTTTTCCTTTTTCTGAAATCCTGCATTTGAACTACAAGTAGCCTCCTAGTATGTTGGTCCAGCAGCTCTCAGGAGTATAAATTTGCAAATTAAAAAGTGGAAAGTGGCAGCAGGAGGGGGAAAGATTAATTTTGAAAGGATTTTTTTTTTTTTATGACAGAATCCTTTTCCACCCATTACTGGTACTCAAATTTAGTTTTCAGCCACTGAAATAAACGGATATTCTGAAAACTCCAGATAGTTTTGTAACACCTCATTCCAGCATTATGAAATTTCATTAGGGGAGCCAAAAATATTCGTTTCCCTGTTCCAGAGCAATGCTAGATGGCCATGGAGGCACTGAAACCATCCCCTGTGATTTTTGCCTGACTCTTTAAATACAGAATGGTTTGTATGCAGTGTGTCCCTGGCAGGTCACTGGGAGCACTGCTGGGCTCCTTTTTGGACGAGGGTGTGCTCCAGGGGTTATTATAAGACTCCAAGACTTTGGGGTTCGCAGGGCTTTTTCTGGCCGTGTCTCTGACTGAGTGGAATATTTTGTGACTGGATATAGCACGTGGCAAATAGCAGAGCAGTGACTGCACAGCACTGTCTGAATTCCCTGGGCAGGGAGTTTTCCCTTCGTTATGTGTCATTCCCATCCCACCGCCCTGATCCCAGCGGCTCCCGTGTGCATCCTCCATTCCCGCTAATGTCGATAATAACTTACATGGAGTTTTGTATCAAACTGATCATCCTCGGAGGGTGTGCTCGGACACAAAAACAGTCTCTCTGGAAGGGGTCACACTCTGTGTAGCCTCAGCTTATTTTGTTTTATCCCATTATCCCAGGAAGGTGCATGGGAATGAGTGAGGATCGATTTCAGCTCAGTGGCACCTTTCATGCAATAATTTACCTGTTGTTTCCGTTGGGAACAAGGTGTTGAGGCATGCTCTGCTAAGAGGTTTTAGATGGCCACACTGTTGCACTCAGGATTTGTGGGGCACACACATTCAGGAGGGACACTGGGCTGAGTTCCAATCAATGGAGGGAATCACGGGCTGGTCCTGGAAATTATTAAAAATACCAAAGCCTTCATTCTGTTGTTGACTGCCTCATTTAAGACTGTTTTTTTCCTCAAGACAATCTTCAATTTGGTCATTTCTAATTTGCATTTAACTCATTCTGCTTATTAAAAAGCAGTCCCAAGCCAGGTAAGTATCTGGGCTAATTCCCCGGGACCTCTTCCCGCAGAGCTCGTTGACAGGATGAAAACTGTACATTCTCCTGGTCCAAATAGGAACATATTCTGAAATGCAAGAAAAACAATAATCTTCACTGTTCATTGCTGAGAGCTAAGGAGGCTGCACAGCTTCATGGAACAAATCAACTCAGAGCCTGGTCCTGCTCCCTCTTTCACCCGCAGGAACAAAAGCAAACCCTGTGGGAAATGTGCTCTCAGGGCAGCACCAGGAATCACCCAAAAGGAGATAAGCAGCTTTTATTGTTTTCTGTTGCTTGCCATTTCTTAAGGTGCATGGATGGATTCCTGTAATGCTGATGTTACTGTAGCTCTCGAAGCTTTATCAGTGAAGGGAGAAAGATGGGAGTAAAAATAGTTAATATTGAAATGGTTGGCTAGAACAAAGTTGCTCTTGGGTTTTGAATAGCAGGGGGAATTAAATGATTAAATCAAAAATCAAGCCATGCCATCTCTGCTGGTTTCTTGGTGTCCAGGGGATTTTTCTGGGCAAGGATCATTCATCCAGATCTTATTTACTTGTATCTCATGTGATCCAAACCTGGAGTGAGAACTGGCTCCCATTGTGATCTGCAAGGCCAGTTATTCAACAGCACAAAGAGAGTGAGCAACGAAACCTGTGACAAATCCCTGGACAGGTCTGCTGACAGACGACTGACACGTCTGCTGACGGATAACTTGTTTTACACACTGCTGCAATATGCCTCTCAGGCACAGAGCTGCCTTCTCAGCTTTGCTTTCCAATCGAAGGGGAAGAAAATACATTTTACCTGACATATCACTGCTGCTACTACTCCCAAACAGGACAGAAATTGGTGAGTAACCTCCATGCTGGTTGATGTCTGAGCTCTAGAGCTGCTACCTGTGCAGAGTTCATGACTTGCAGGTTGCTTTTCAAAAACTCACCCATCAAAACCCTACAGATGTTTCTGGCTGGCTCCATCAGGAGTAATGTTGTGCTGAGCTGGTTTTATACCTGTTTTTAGGGCTTTTTGTGTGCCAGAGTGAAAGATAAAGCTGTTGCCACTGCTAATCCCACTGGTGGCATCAGGAAAGCAGAGGATTTGTTTCACAGTTGCGACACTAAAGGTCAACTGGAAAAGCTGGTCTCCTGCACGCTCGGAGAGGTTATGGATTGTACAGCTGTGTCCATATATGTTCTGACAGATTCTAAGTGGTGCTTTGCTAGGGAGTTTTAAAATTCAGCAACACACGTCATTTGCTTACAACAGGCAGTTTTCCTCACTTTAGCCACGGGTAGAAAATGATTCATGCAAGAGAGGCCACATGTTGAACAGATTGGTGTAAACCAATTATGCTACGTTCAAAGTCAGCTAAAACATTCTCACACAAAAAGTCAACTTAAGCTACTATTTCCCACAATAATAATAATAAAAATAAGCTTAACACACACTTACTCCAATTCTCAAAACTCGTTTTCTATTATGTTTCCTCTCACCAGTTATGCTTGGCGGAGTGCCAAGCAATGTATCAGCAGAAGTATGTGTGTCATAATCTGACAAAAGGAAAAAAATGTATATTTTTAGTTTTAAAGTGTTTATAATTTCAATAGGTAGAAAAGAATACAGGACAAGGAAGGACAAACTAGCACAGGCAGAAATGTCAGCAGTGAGTATGGAAGTATCAGCGTGTGAGCTGCAGTGTAAGAGTGAGCCTGGCTGGGAACAAACTTTTCCAAAGGAGACCAACGCCAGTAACGGGAGCTTCCTGAACATATTTCCCCATCTATGTTCTTAGCAGACTTCCCTCCCAAATTTTGGTTCAAACTACACGAGGATGAGGGGTGCGGGGCTGGGACAAAACCCCAGAACACGTTCAGCCCCCAAAATGATCTGCCTTGGCTGATCCCACTGAACCCTGCTCTTCAATAGCACCAGCTCCAGAGGTGCTCCTGAGACCTCCACGTTCTCCACTCATCCCACTGCCCCATCCAGGTCTGAGTGATGTCTGGGTATGTAACTTCCACAAAGAGCACTTGTTGCCCTGAGGATGGGTGAGGGAGCGGAGCAGCTACAGGAAAATGAGAAGATAATGGGCAACAGGAGGCACATGCAGCCAGAAGAGCTGATGATGGTACAAAAGACACTGAGCAAAGAAAACTGCTGGAAACCCAGAGCAGTAGTGAAGTAGGGTCGGGAATTTTTGCTCTGGACAACACAGAGTGAAAGAAAAGCATGGAGCAAAGCTGCCACCTGAGAAAGGGGTTGAGGAGAGGAAGGTGTGATGGATTCTCTGCACGTGTTGTTTCACCTGAAAGCTGTCCGTATGCCAGGGGGACAAGGAACTGGCTTGTCATGATCACATCAGGTTGCTTGCTGAGTGACCTTGAGTGTCCCAGAGGGCCACTGCCAGCACCCCACTACCCAACACTTCTGAAGTGATGTTGCAGGGACATCAACCCATACAGAGCAAACAAACCAAGCACAGCAGCTAGGGAAGAGGCTGAATGGAGTATCCAGAAGGTCTCCCAGCTCTCCTGGGCCCCATTCCCGCAGCAGCGGGTGTATAAGAGCAGCACGGACACAAGCTGGAAGCATGAATTGCGACATCTGGGCTGCTGAAGCCCTACAGCAGCCGCAGAGAAGGGCGCAGCCGTGTCCCCTCTGATCTGTGCCGTGCGGGGGGACGAGGCTCTGCACGAACCCACCAGCAGCAGAGGCAGTAGCTGCTGAGAGCACCCAGACCCTCCCGAGCAGAGCGATGCTCGGTGCCCTCACCGAATGATCCGAACACGCGCGGGGGAGGTCATTGCTGCCCTCGCTGCCCGCCCCGCTCTGTGGCTGCCCGCTGCTATTCCCCACCGCCCTTTTCCGACAGGGAACACTGCAGCACCGCCGCAGATAGTGAGGTTTTGATCACGGCAAGGCGCTGCCAGCCCGGGCGCACGGAGATCAGATGGACCAGCTGCAAACAGAGAGAGGAGAAGAGTCCGGCGTGCCTGCGGCTGCCGGCCCGGCCGCGGGTATGTGCGCTATGCGGGAGGCAGAGGCGGCACGGCCGAGCTCTCCCCGCGACCCCGGCATTCCAGCAGCCTCCTCTCCCGGGACCACTGCCCCTGCTCGCACACGGAGGCAGCCAGACGGGAACGGGAGAAAGCTTTCCCAGGCTCGGCCCTTCTGCAGAGCGCTGGGTGCTTGTCCTCCGAAATTATCCTGATTAAACGGGGCGTAGACAAAGGGGGAGCTGGGGTGCTTTTTCACCGTGTCTTCACAGCGTGCAAACAGGGTGAAAGGGATTTTTTCCCTCACAATATCCTTTTCCATGCCCCTTTCAGTACACACACCCCCCCAATCCTTCAGGACCCAAGGGTCTCAGTGAAATATTTGCCTTCAGGAGAAAAGCTCACGAGCAATAACTTTCAGGGTCATTTACATCTATTTACTGGAGTTAATAAATATGTAAATTGATTTTTAAATTGTGGACCCAGATCCCTTTAGAAAGGCAGACAGAGCCAGGTTTGGATGGCTGCTAAGCCAGTGCAATTGCAAAATAATGCTGTAAAGGTGTTCCAGATTACTTCCTCTTTTTCCTTTTTCCTTCAGAATCCATGAATTGGCACTCGAACCTGGGTTTGGACCCAGATTCTGTGGATCCTTTGTTCATTTTTATATTTTAAGCCTGGAGGAATTTGGAAAGGAGAGCTGTCTGAGCTGTGGCATCCTTATATGCGTTTTAGGGAAGAGAGCCAATACAGAGATGGAGACATTTTACCTGGTTTAATATTTAAATTATTGCTGGGAAGAGTATGTAACACCAGGAGCAGGGACACACAGCAGTGGAACATGACACGACATGGAACATTTAGAATTAATTATGGGATGATCTGGAGAGTCCCAACTCCCCCGCACTGCCTGAAAGCTGATGGCACATTGGAGAGTCCATTCTTCTCTCTCCCCTGGACTACCTGACACTGCTTTTTGGCTTCCATAGGGAATATCCTGCTTTAATGGTTTCCAGTGCCAATAATTTCCAGCTGGCAATGTCTGTGCTACAGCATAAAGACCCCGAAGGTGAGCATCTTCCGCCTGTCATTTACACCTGGTGCAAACTGAAAACTGTGTGGTTCTGCTTTCCTTCCCTCCCTGCAGGTTTTTCCCAGGGACAAACAAGAAAAACCAGAGGACCTGTAGTAGCAGGACCAGGCTTTCATAGGCAGCCTGCACACAAGCTCACACACACACAAATACAGAAAACTTGAAAGCAAACCCAGACCTCATTGTTTCATTCTTAGCTGGAAACTTGTTGCTTTTCCTCTCAGAAAAGCTCATTGGAAGCCTTTGTGGAAAGAGTGATGCTTAATCCTTTGATAAATTTAAGAATGAACCTGCAGAAGCATCCTTTATTGATCAGTGATACTGTGGCAACATCACCTGATGTTCTGCATTCTTTGTGTGACCAGTTAGGAGCTGACCTTGCAAACTGGACTAGGAGCCTGTCAGGGGGTTTTAGAACCCATTTCCATATATCCCAAAGGGATGAAGGTACCATCCCTTGCTGAGGCTCCAGGGCACATCCCTGACTCGGAGACTGAACGTGCTCAGAGTTCACACTGCTCTGAGCCAGGCAGGGCTGCTGTCCGTGGCAGTAAGGCCAAGCAGACTTGGCCCTGGCCCACCAGCCATAGGCTCTGGGCCACCCCTCTGCTGCAGGAGGGAGGCTGCTGGGTAGGTGTGTCAGCAGCAGTGCCACTCTTTTTCCTCATCCCTCAGAAGGTAAATAAACTTAATCCCAAATTCACCCGCTGCTGTTTGCACAGAGCAAATAATTCCAAGTTTGAAGTGAGGTGGGATCACACTGCTCTGAGGACCCTGGGGAAGGAGAAGGTGTCCAGCACAGCCCTGCAGAGCAGGGCAGTTTCCCAGCCTGGGAGCAGCTGGTCTTTGCCTGATGCACAGCTTTGCATCCAGAACTGAGCCACTCAGCTCCTCAGGTGTGAGAGGCATCCGCATGGACGGACCTGATGCAAATAAAAACACAGTTAATATCTGACCTCAGTGGATTTCATAGAACCACAGAACTGTTAGGGTTGGAACAGACCTTAAAGATCATCTCATTCCAATCCCACTGCTACGGGCAGGGACACTTTCCATCAGACCAGGCTGCTCAAAGCCCTGTCCAACCTGGAACACTTGCAGGGATGGGGAATCTTCACCTCCACAGTGAAAAATCCACCTCGTGCTGTCTTTAAACACACACAGAAGAGTGTTTGAGGCTGAGACAAAACTGCAGTGAGGAGATCGCAATCACCCCCAAAGCATGTGCACCTCACAAGAAGAAATGAAAGCACATCACCTAAGTTTGCTCAGGTTTAGTGAAGGTCAGAGATTTTCGCACCTAGGTGAGCTGTCATCTACCCCGGGGCAATTCTCTTTTCTCTCGCATCCTTTGCTGGAACAGCAGGAGAGCTTTACTGGCGCGAAAGACTAAACTGGCTTCAGGCTGTAAAGGACTTGAGTCACAAACCACTTCTCCCCCCCCCCCCCCCCCCCCACACCCCAATCACTNNNNCGCCCCCCCAAACACACTTCCATATTAATTCAAGACCTTCCAAAATTGTCCTGATGTCTCCTCACCTGTTTGTTCTGAAAACCTGTTGAGGGCTGAGGCTTAAGCTATGGGAGGTGACAAAACATATGGAATTTGCTCTAAGCAAAGTAATTCTAGACTTGATGGGGTCAAAATTCTCCTCCTTTTAAATACTGAGCTTCATGTCCACGAACCTAAATCAAATGAAGTAATTACTTACGAACAGTCATTAAGACACAGCAGCAGCAGCAGCATCTCAGTAAAGATCAAAAAACAACCATTGCATTTAAAAGTGCAGCAACACTTGCACGAGTGGGCAGCCTCACAGCTCTGGAACCAACTTGTGTCACCACAGCCCCTGTCAGTACAGTGACCAAGAGGGAGCTCCACATCTGCTACTCCACATTTCTTAAACGGATATATAGCACCAAAAACTTTACCACCACTTTTGAACACTTGCTGCCTCTTTAAATGTTTTCCTCTTTATTAAAACCTTGGCCCTTTGGTTTGGTTTGGTTTGGGTTTTTTGCAAGTTCCTTCATTTTTCATTTCTTAAACCTCCCATTCAGCAGCTGTTTTGGCTTTTAATGAAGGGAATTTTTTCTGCATCCAGCAAACTGTAAACCATGTCGCTTGGATACAGCCAAAAGCTGAAATTCCACAGATTTACATAGTCATACATTGTGTTGAGGGGAAAGAGTGCTGGGCGTTTTTTGATTGTTGTATCGTGCATTAGCATTTGTAGTCATTTGAGGAAGGGAAAAATATAAAGAAGGGAGATAGAAAGGGAAGAAATAGAGGAAAAGAGAGAAAGACAGACAGTGAGAAAGGGAGAAAGAAAGAGAGAAAGAAAGAAAAAAAAGAGAGAAAAAGAGACAGAAAGGGAGAAAGAGAAAAATTAAGAAAAAGAAAGAAAGAAAGAAAGAAAGAAAGAAAGAAAGAAAGAAAGAAAGAAAGAAAGAAAGAAAGAAAGAAAGAAAGAAAGAAAGAAAGAAAGAAAGAAAGAAAGAAAGAAAGAAAGAAAGATAAAGAAAGAAAAAGAAAGAAAGAAAGTTGCTGTGATGAACGTAAAATATGACCTTTTCTCTTTAAAAGTTTGTGCTGTCCCTCTTGTTTAGCACCAGTGCTGCTCACCCTCTCCCTTCAAGACGCTTCAGAGCTGTTAAGCATCTAGGGGTGATAATTTGACTTTCAGCTAAACCGGAGGGCTGCAGCAGACAGCAGTAGGTGGTGATGTAATAGGTACCAACGCACATGGATATATAAATATCGTGGCTAGGGCTAGAGCGCTATGGCTGAGCAGCTATAGAAGAAGATCAGCACTTCAAACAAGACTCCTGGAGTTGAGATCAAGTTCAGAAGCTCTTGCTCCCGGGATTTCCTCTCCATGCAGCCAGCCCAGGGAAACCGCAGATCCTCGGGGGACTGAGCACTGAGCTCGCTCCCTCTCTCCCTCTCCGCTTTGCTTTTTGGTTTGTTTGGGGTTTTTTTCCTTTTTTCTTTTTTCTTTTTTTTTTTTTCTCTTTGGCTTTTTGTTAGTTTTCTTTTTATTCCTTTCCTTCTTTGACCTCAGTATAAAGTGGGAGCTGGGGTGCGAGCGTATTTTCGGAGCGACCGGCGGCCGGCCCGTGGCTACCCTCCCCTAAGCCGGGATGCCTCTCCCCGCGGCGCTGCTGCCAGCGCTGCTCCTGGGGCTGCTGTGGCCAGGGGCGGTACGTGGCCGGTCGCCCCCGGGTCGCCTCCCCGCCGGACCCCGCCAGCGCCGCTGGGACGCGGCTCTTTTCGCCCGCTCCGTCGCTCGCCTCCCGGCTGAGCGCCGCGATGCCGCCCGCGACGGCGACTACCTCCTGGGCATCAAACGGCTGCGGCGCCTCTACTGCAACGTGGGCATCGGCTTCCACATCCAGGTCCTGCCCGACGGCCGCATCGATGGGATTCACAGCGAGAATCGATACAGTAAGCCGGCCACAATCCCCGCGGCGGGGCAGGTGAGACGCTCCGCGCCCGCGGGACCGCCGGAGGGCAGTTCTGCGGGAGCGGAGCGACTCACCTGCCCCGGAGAGTGGCATGTCCCGAAAGGAGGGTGGGTGCGTGGCAGACCTCGCGGTTCCCTAAAATGTCCGGCCGCCCACAGCACCGCGGGGCTGCGCCCCTCGGCTCCTCGGAGGGGGGCGGGTGCCCGAGGTAGCGGAGCGGCGAGGGACCCCATCGAGCGCTCCGGAGCAGCGCGTCGGACACTCCGGGGGCTCGTCGGCGCTGTTCAGTCCCGTGCTGTCCCCTTGCTGCCGTCAGGCATCAGGTGTCGGGATTGTCTCCACATCTGGAGGATCCACAGTGCCATGGGCCGCTCACTCTGAGCAGGGGCTGGGGCAAGCCCAGCTCTCCCCCAGACTTGAAAAGCATCTGCTGGGGACTTAACCCCGCGGCCCCATGACTCTAATATCCAACTGAAACAATAAGATCCGGGTGCGGGGATATAAGCTGCATGATGACAAATGTTTCATTTGCCCTAAGCACACTCAGGCTTATTTTAACCTTGTCTACACAAGAGGATGCCTGGAGGCAAAATAAAAATAGATGCTTAGCTAAAAGGAGAGAGGTCCCAGCGTGGGGCACAGGGCAGCACGTGGAGCATGAGGTTGGAGTTCTGTGGCCACCCACAGCAGTACTGGGTTGTGGGGATCCCCACCGGGGATGGGAGCCTGTGGGTGAGCGCAGCACTGTCACCACGCACTCCAGGGCACACCCTTTTGTCCCCCTGATTCCTGCGTCTCCTCTGTAGGTTTGCTGGAAATTTCTCCTGTGGAAAGAGGCGTGGTGAGCATATTTGGTGTGAGAAGTGGACTCTTCGTGGCCATGAATAGCAAAGGCAAACTCTATGGATCTGTAAGTAGCCACTGAGTGCATGCCCGGGGAGGGGACCATGGTCAGCTGGGGTGAGATGTGTGCATGGTGCTAAAAGCTGCCCAAGCCCCATCCTTGCCCCTCCTGGGTGGGGCGGCATGGAGATTTCAAAGTGAAACCCTCTCTTGTCCATTGCACTTCCTGGGTTCCCACATGAAAACTGTAGTCACCCAGCCATGGCTGCACACCTTGCATACCTCACAGACCAACAGAGCAGTCATTCGTGTGGCAAGAACACAAGCTAGGCTCAGGCCATGTATTTCTTATATCCAAGCACAAACAGCCTTAGGCAGGTGTGGCAATCTCTCGCTCCTTCTCTCAGAGGGCACTTGAACTGGTGATCAGCCAGGCCCCCATAAGTGACCCTGTATGATGTGCTGAATCAGTGACCTATCGATCACTCTTTGTTTATGCTCTTGGACAGACACTCAGCTCCCATGGCAGCTCAGCATCCTTGGGGTCTGAACTTCTGTTTAGAAGAGGGAAGATCTATTAGGAGACAATACAGACCTTCTTTTATGTGGGATGTTTGGAAAAGATAGAGACATCTTGTAACATATACTTGAGGTGGACAATAATAGGGCTTATCTTTGCCCATGCTGAGCTGTCCTCCTGCTTTTGAGTTCTGCTCTGTACAAGTGATGGTGATCAGCACAGGTTTAAATTCCTGTTCCTGGCTCTCCTTCCTCACCCATGAATTTCCTGTGTCATGTTCCCCAAGTGTCCTCTGAAGAAACCTGGGCTGAGGAAGAGCCAAACTATGACGGAGTTAACTGGGGCATTTGGCCATGAAGGCATGAACCATCCAGAATTATTTTCTGGGGCATTGGTCTCCTTACAGAGGATTTTGACTTCTATAAAAGCCAAGCAGAATCAGTCACCAAAATGCATCCTTACTTAGGGGTACCTCTGCTTTGGTGTCCTGGGTAAAACAGTCCCTAGAGCAGCGTTCAGCTTGGCAGGCTGAGACCTCTCTTACAAACCTGAGGGTTTTGCACAACAACAAGAGATGAATTCATTTGTTCCTATCCAGATAAGACACTTGCAAGACCTGTCCCTCTTTGTACGCACTTGCAAACGAAACCAGGGCCCTGAAAGGTTGCCTGCTGTCAGATCTGTTTTCCTGATCCATTAACCTGAGTTATCCAAACCCTTCCTTTGATTTCAAACCTAAAGAAGCAAAAAATGCTGTCCATGCCAAGTGGCTTTAGAATGCCTCTTTCTCCTCAAGCAACATGAGAAAGTGCCAGTATTCAGACTTTTCTGACTTTTCAGGCAATTTATTACTGGTGTGACAACCAGGAGCAATTCGATGACCACAGAACTGGGCTTGGGCCTCACCCACCTCAGATCTGTTAAGGTGGCCCTGTCCCTCCCACGGTGTCCTTCCCACCTTCAGGTGTGTGTGCCTGGCCTGGGCACAGCATCCCCAATGATCCTCTGGCTCCTGGGTCCTGTTTGAAGTTTCAGAGGCCACTTCAAAAGATTACTAAGTGGGGGGGACTCACCTGCACATTTGCCCACAACACACCTTCTACACCTGGCAGCAAGAATATTTCCACACCTGATGTTTAAAATTCCTTCCCTCTCATTCTTTCCTTTTCATTTCAGGCCCACTTCAATGACGAGTGCAAATTCAAAGAGATTCTCCTGCCAAACAACTACAATGCTTACGAATCCAGGATTTATCCCGGGATGTACATAGCCCTGAGCAAAAATGGAAGAACAAAGAAAGGCAATAAAGTATCTCCCACGATGACAGTGACACATTTTCTTCCTAGAATCTGAGACATCTCCCTCCAGACCTACCTCAGCACAGGGGAAGACATAGAACAGCTTCGGGGAAAAGAAACATGGTGCACTTTTACTGGAGAGTTTTATGCAAGTGTAGGTGTAAGATATTTAAGTTAATTATTTAAATCTGTATATATTGTCACAAAATTTATTTATAGTTAATTTTTGGTTTTTTTTTTTTTTAAATTTGTGAAAACAAAACAAACCTCCAACCCAAGGTCTTTCATTTCACGGTGCAACAGTAGAAGTCTTCTGCTTCGTGGTTTATTTAATTCAGTTCTGAGTTATCACAGGTGTGCTGCTACTCTGTGTCCTAAGCCAGGTGACATCCAGTTCCTCTCCTCCAACGTTTTGCACTGTTTGTGTGTTGTTTGGTGTTTATTGTTGTACAAGTGGTTGGTTGGTTGGTTGGTTGGTTGGTTGGTTGTTGGTTTTTGTGGCGGCTTTGTCCTCCCCGTGCGTTTCCTGCGCCGCTGGTGCCTCCCAGCGCAGCTCCTGGCCGGGAGCAGGAGGTGCCAGGTGGGCTGCCAGCCTGGAGCCACACACAATGCCTGATCCCCTCCGCTGTTTCTCTGCACTGGGATCGGTTTACCCCGGCACGGGGAGCGCACGGGGTGCCCCGCAAATCTGTTTTTAGACCTGCCAGTGCTGAACTTTGAACCTCCCTGCAGTCCATCTCCTTGGAGAGCCCGGAGCACCTCTGTCGGCTCCGCAGGGCAAGGACTGGGGTTTTCCCTTTAGATAAACTGTGGCCCTTAGTGGGAGCTTTTATTTGGTGCAATTGCTTGGCACGAGGCTAAGAAATGCCTTCTGTCTGTCCCTCCCCCGGCAAATGCACTGTGGAACACGCTGCTGTGAACCAGCTCTGCTTCACTCAAATCAAATCCCCTTTCACATTTGGACATTACACTCATTTTTCAAAGTGTGGGGAGCTCTGTAACACCCCTAAGTTTTCTATGAGGCAAAAGTGTTTGCTGGTTTGTAGCAAACACAAACTCCACAGAAAGAATTTAGATTGATGACGAGGAATTGAGGTTGGTTTGTGCTATTTATTATTTTTGCTGCAGTATTTGGACGGAGAAATATGCTGCTCTTTTTTCCTGTCTCATTCCCTGACGAAGTTGATTAATTTCTACCTCACTAACTCTCAAAGCCAGTCTCGTGACAAATTCTGCATGGGAGGAAGGTACCCGCTGTCCTGCTTGGGCTTAAACTTCTGGAGGAGGGCCTGGGGGAACAATCATAATCCCAAATCTTTCTTTTTTCCATATGTAGCCAAAAGTATTCAGGATAGAGTTGGTTGCATCCTATTTGAGCCTTGTCACGTTTGAGCTATCTTTACCCAGTGGTTTACTTTTAGTAGGGGTAATCATGGTGAAAATATTTGCAGGCAGCTGTCAGGCTGCAGTACCATATCGTCATCAAGTAACCCTATATTTTTCCTTATATATTTTGCAAGTGTAACTCATGTCTCTAATGTGATGAAGGAAAAGATAGGTTTGATTATGGGGGAATCATTAAAAGGATTCATGTGTCTTTTTTTTTTTTTCCTTTTTTCTTTTTCTTTTCCTTTTTTTTATTTTGTATTTAAAAACACTTGAGCTTTGGGGCATCAATTCATTCAGTGGGAACCAGGACTTACCACAATGTTTGATGACTTAGAGGACGTTTACAGATCATCTTCCCATCTAAACTAATTATTTCTGACTACACAGCAATCTGACTTCAGCTTTTTTTCTTTTGCTCTTTACATTCCTACACAAAAGCCTTTGTTCCTTTGTAATGGTATAGACCTGCCTGTATCCTCTGCTTACACACGACCTTGAACACAAACTCTACTCAGCAAAGTTCAGTAAGATCGGAGCAGACCAGGACCACACCTTAAGGCAGCTGCCCTCATAGCAAAAATAATTAAGGAAAAGGAAATATCATGCCTAAGGATTTTTATTTTTTTTTCTGTAAAATTGGGAATTTTCTGTACTTTCTATGTTTCTATATGTGAGTAATCATTGTGTATTTATCACCACTACCTCTGACAACTGATGATTTTGTTCCAGATTTCAGATAGCAAAATCAGACCACAAAGGTTCTCTCTGGGAATGGTTCTTCTTTGCCACTTTTCACGTCATTAAATCCACAACCAACGGCCTCACGCAAGATATGTTCGGAGGTAGTTGTTGTAACTCTTAAATATTGTGATGAAACCTTGATAACAATGTTACATGGTATGAGCTTTCACCATTTACCAGAATCTGTCTGTAGTTTTATACAGGTGCTGTTCAAGACTGTGGTGTATGTGCTGTGCACACTTAAATGCATAATAAATGATCAACGTTTACAACGCATGACACCCTGGTATCGATTTTTAACTCTTTATAAGGGAATGCATCCTGCAAGGAAAGGGAAAAAAATGCTATTTCACTTTCCCAAAGCCTGGGGAGCCTTTGCCAGCTACTCCAGGACTGTCAGCCTGGATTTCTTACTCAGCTAAAGTTCCCCTGCCAAAGCTGGAAGTCATCCAGGAAAGCCCAGCTCCAAGCTCAGTAACAGATACGCACCCTTGCATCTGCCACAAGCTGCTGTTCTCACTGGGGTTATTTCCCTGGTTATTAACAATGGCAGCATCCAGAATTAATGCTCAGAGACACAAACCAGCTGCAAGGTTTGCGCTGCTGGTTGTTAACGTTACAAACAAACCCAATGGCCTGGTTTGGGCTCCAGTGAGCGCTGGCTGCTCTCTCCGTGAAGTGTGACAACACCAAGGCAAGAAACCTGTTTGAGTTGGAATAGAAGTTTTTTTAAATTAGTGTTTGTACTCAATACAAATGTAGAGAAAGCTGAAGTGCCTGTGTGACATCACATGGCAAGATCAGGAAACATTTCTTCACGGAAATAGTAGTCAAAGCTCTCCAGGGAAGTGGTGGAATCACTGTCCCTGAAAGTGTCCAAAAAATGAGGAGATGCAGCACTTTGTGATATAATTTAGGGGATGTGGTTGCATCTGGTGGAAGGTCCGACCTGACAGTCTTGGAGGTCTTTTTCAACCCTAATGACTCCGAGATCCTTTAGCACAACTTTTATTTATGAACACTCACACAGGTGCACTTGCATACACATGGACACTCTAAGTCCCATTTCTGTGCTTTTGGTTTTACCCCTCTCCTAGGATTAGGAAAGGTTTCATACTGGCAAAGGCAACATTCAGGTTTGATTTTCCATGCCCTGACAGCAAAGGGAGTTTGTCCAGCTCGATAAGGGCCATACAAAACAGAAATCCAGATCCCAACATACAGACTTCTCAATTTTCCACTGAGTGATGCTCCTTATTCTGTTCCTAGAAAGGGGAAGGCGATAGATGAGCTGGGAATGTTCAGCAGCCCCGCTCTGAATAAGGGCAGTTTCTCTCTAAAGTTGTACAGGCTCTATAAATATGTGGCACAGGTGGAGTTTTTATAACTGCACAAGTATAGCTGCAGCGTATTTAATGCTGCTATGAATAGAGCCAGAATAAATAGGCAGGCAGACACAATAATTTCTCATAATTAACTTTTTTGTTGACAATGTTCTAAAAACAACAAACACAAATTTATCACTGCTGGGACTGCCAAAATTATAACAAAAAGTTGTCACCAGAGGTAAAAAATATTTTTAGCCTCATGGATGAAATTTTACCAATTGTAATTTTAAGATCGGCAATAAATCCCAAGGCTTGGCTGTTAGGAAGGAGAGATTTCAGTAGCTTTGCAGGTTCACAGGACCTGGAGTACTGGTGCTGCTTATGTGTCCTACACACAGAAAAATATAAGGGCCACCAGATACGGAACAGCTTGAGATGTCACAGGGGACTCTGGAGAAACTTTCCTCCTCTGGCATCACCCATTTTTTGCTTCATTGCTAAGCCAGCTTTCCTAGAATCATAGATTCACAGAATCATAGAATCACAGACTCACAGAATCACAGAGTGGTTTGGTTTGGAAGAGGTCTTAAAAGCCATCTTGTTCCAAACCCCCTGCCATGGGCAGGGACACCTTCCGCTACGCCAGGTTGCTCAAATTCACACCCAACCTGGCCTTGAACACTTCCAGAGATCAGCTTTCCTCACGTTACCTACTAAGGCAGTAAAATAAATGCATTAAAGGTAAAAATTAATTTTAACCCTCCAAAAGAAGGCACTGACACGTCACGGGTTGCACTGTTTCTGAGGCCGCTGAGAGCACTGCCGTGGCCCATGTTCCTGCCATCTACCAAGCATTTATCTGCACAGAACAACCAGAAACCTCTCCTGGGGATGGATTCTGTAAGCCAGGCAGATTTCCCTCCATCCAGGGATGGTCCAGCCTGTGGGATAACCAGAAGGGGAGCCGTGCCCACCTGGCCCCTGCTTGCCAGGGGAAGGGCAGAGAGGAGGCTTCAAGCCTCGTCTGCAGCCTTGCCTGCTCTAAACGGCCCCGTGCTCAGCCTTTTGTGACTCCCCCGTGACATCTCCCAAGTTGTCTGTATCTAATTTGCGCTAATAAAAATCAGCATGACAAAACAGTGCCTTGGACATAAACAGCCCCGGGTTTTTCAGAGCGGTCACCGAGTTTATGGTGCCCGGAGTCGGCTGTTCACACTTTACCACTTGGTTTCCACCGCAGCCTGTGAACTGACCACGCAAGTGGCCAATTAAAGGCACTCTGCTAAGGGCTGGGGAGGCTTTTGATAATGACCAGCGAGCACTGCAGCGAGGAAGTTAAAAGGAATTCCCTGAAACGCTGCAGCTCCCTTTATATGACACAGAGTACTGTTGCTTGCCAAGCACAGATGAGAACAGATTTTTAATGCGGAAAAGCCAGTGTGAAGCTAAAAAAAAACCCCAAACAAACCCATCAAAACAAAACCACCCCAGTTCTCCTTCAACTAAATACTCTAAAAATGGATGGCACAGTGTAAAATCGTAACGCCAAGCTGCAGGAAATACAACACGCAAAAGAGGGATACAACACACAAAAGAGGGACACAACACAATTTCTGTTTCTTGCACATGAGTCATGATTTCCAGACTTCAGACAAGAAATATTTCCCTGAACTCTTGGTTTTAAAAGTTGATTACTTAAAAATATCATACAAGAAGTGTCTACGGCCAGTAACTTCAAGCAAACAATTACTTAGTGTAAACCAATGTCACTTGCTTACATTGTAATTTTCATCGTAAGTTCCAAGGTCATGCTGGACGGGACTTGGAGCAACTTGGGACAGTGGAAGGTGTCCCTGCCCATGGCAAGGGGATGGAATGAGAGGAGCTTTAAGGTCCCTCCCAACCCAAAGCATTCTGTGATTCTGTGCTTCTAAACACCATCCAGTCCCACCCCTACCATGGGCAGGGACACTTTCCACTATCCCAGGTTGCTCCAAGCCCCGTCCAACCTGGCCTGGAACACTTCCAGGGATGGGGCAGCCACAGCTTCTCTGGGCAGCCTGTGCCAGGGCCTCCCCACCCTGACAGGGAGGAATTCCTTCCCAACATCCCATCTAACCCTGCCCTCTTTCAATTTAAAGCCATTTCCCCTTGTCCTGCCACACCTTACTCTTGCCCAAGTCCCTCTCCAGGTCTCTTGTAGTGCTTTAGGTACTGGAAGGTGCTCTAAGGTCTCCCTGGAGCCTTCTCTTCTCCAAGGTGAGCAACAGCAAGGTCCAGCCCTTCCTTCCTGAACACCCAACCAGACTCCGTCAAGTGTGACAAAGACGGTGAGCACCCAAAACTTAACTCAGCTGCGGCTGTGTGGTGGGTATAAATGACCGATAATGACAAGCACTACGAAAAATCATGCCAGGAAGGTTTGAACCTGGGCAGTTCACATTCATTCAGCTTTTTGACACTAATGTCCCTGTACTTTTAGTTCCTTCTTTCCAAGCTGTCGTAAGCGGTGAACAAAATATGTTCATTAATATATCAGAAGCTGAGAGACACGAAGATTCTGGGTTTGCAAGAGCATGAGGTCAGTCAGCTTGGGGCTGAATAAAACAAAATGAGGAGTGAGTGCTCATTTATTGAACAGCCTCTGTACTGGGCATTGAAAGAAACAGGACTCCTTACAAAAAAGGAGGTGCATTACCAGATTTTAGTTTCAAAGCAAGTTTAATTAAGTTTTTTCTTAAATTCAGAGTGCTGGCTTGACCTTGGGTAACTTCTAGTGTCATTCTGTTTGTGTACATGCAATTACATTTTATTACTAATCATAGTATTTTATTGTGGGTAGATACAGGAGTACTCATCCTCCATGACTCCCCAGGCTGTGTTGACCTTCACTATCGTTCATTCACACCGCTCCATATAGGTTAAAGAAAGTGATTTAGTGATGTTTGTACCAATTAACATATTCCAGATTCAAACTGGTTGCTAATCAGGTTACCTCTGAAGTACAAATCAGATCTTTATCAGCTTAAAGGTATTTGGCAAGTGTCAAAGCCACTTGGTAAAACTCGGTGCTTTCTGGGGAGCTACTATTTACATACCTTTTCATTATCTCTGCAGCCACATCTGTTTGCTTCCAGTGCCTTCAAGAAAGGTGTTTGTAGTGCTGGTTGGGGCCAATACAGCTGTTGAGTGTCACTGAGGGGAAGGGTGCCTGTGAGAAGAAAGGGATGAGAAGTGCCACCTGCAGGAAGAGCATCCCTTAGAGAAGGGAGAGGCCCCAACCCTGTGGGGATCTCCTTAAAGAAGATTAGAAGGAATGTCCAGCCGTGCACCTCTGATGGATGGCTGCTTGGCAAGCTTGAGGGCTCACCCATGAGGAGCATCTTGGGGATCTTGGTTGACAAATCCTTTTTAAGCTCTTTCTCCTGGCCAGATGGCAACTGGATCACTGCTCCAATCCCTGTTCAGGGTGGGGATTGTCCCAGGCTGGCTCATGGCTGAGCAGCACAGTGGGGTGGATGCCCTTCTCAGGGCTCCTTCATCAGCAAGCCAAGGCTGCTCCAGTGGTCCCCATGCCCACTATCAACACTAAAACCCAGCACCAGAATGGCCTTTCCCATCTCAAGCCTCTCCTGGCCCTGTGGCAGGGCAGCCCCAGCAGCCAGGAAAGACTGAGCTCCTCCATTGAGAGTGAGTACCACTGCCGTGTCAGGCCTGGACACTCCTCTGCTCTTCCTCCTGGAGGGAGGGAGTGAGAGAACTGTGCTCCAAACCTTTCCCCTTTCTGGGAAAGGGCACGTAACAGCTGCTCGGGGCTCACCTTCCCTCCCGAATGCCGCTCCGAGGCACCCGGGCGCTGCTGTGAGCGGGAGCTCAGCCATGAGGGGTTACACATTAACCTGGGCAGTTAGCTCCCTATCTCCCCTGGGTGCTCTGGGAGCCAGAGTGTCTTTCTGGCGGTGCCTTTCCTTCACCGAGCCCTGAGATAAGGGCTGATCTCCCCGGGCACGGGCGCTGAAGCCCCGGGGTTACTCCCGTGCGACTACCCCGGGTGTCCCGCGGTGCTTGCTCCAGGAACCGGGAATGACCTGCCAACAGCCAGAACTTTAGCTGCAGTTTATTACAGCTTTTCCGCAGCTTCTAGGGAAGATTACCTTGGCTGTTTTTCGCCTCGGTTTTGACCTTCCTTTGCCAAGGCAGGGTGATTGGCACGGCCTTTCCCCAGAAGGCCTGCCTGTGCCCGGCTTCCTCCTCACATTTTGCCCAGGAACATCCCCCATCCAAGCCAACACCCTTCCTTCTTCCACATCCTGTTTTGGCACATTTACATACTCCTCTTTTGATTTTCTACTACTTTTCCCGATGTTTTTCAGACGTGTTCTCTCCATTTGCCTTCCATTTCTCTCCCACTTTTCCTACTCCTTGAATTCTTTTGTTGGATTTTATTCTGGAGAGCTTATGCATCATGTTAAGGCCAAAGGCACTCAAGGCCAAAGACACTTCAGCTTTATCCAAGCATGGGCCTGGACCTGCCTGCTGGCACGGGTCACAGGAGTAGTGATGCAAACCCCGCCAGTGTGGGAGCGACTCGTACCTGCATCCAACCCCATGACTCAGATTTGTTCCTGCAGATGTTAATTTGTTCCTGCAGATGTTAATATGCATGGACTGCCTGCTATGTTCTTGTCAGGGTGGGTTTATTTCCACAGAATCACAGAATCATGGAATGGTTTGGGTTGGAAGGGACTTTCAGAGGTCATCTTGTCCAACCCCCCTGCAGTGAGCAGGGACATCTCCAACAAGATCATGTTCCTCAAGGCCCTGTTGAGCCTGACCTTGAGAGTTTCCAGAGATGGGGCACCTACAGCCTCTCTGGGCAACCTGTGCCAGTGTTTCACCACCTTCACTGTAAAAAAGTTCCTTCATATTTAGTCTGAATCTACCCTGATAAGTTTAAAACTCTTCGCTACTTCTTTGGTCAGCGTCTCTATCTGCTCTTAGTCGTCTTCTTCTACGTGAAAATCACCTCTTCAATTTAGCACAGAGCTTCTGACCTGCCCATATTTCATTTTGACCCACGTATTTCCTCTCCCTCAGTCCTTTGCAGCTTCTTTTCCCACATCTCAGGGCTGCAGAGGTGATCAAACAAGTTTTCAGGCAGCCATGGCCAGGCCCAGCCTGTGAGGAGTTCAACACATCCCTCTGAAGAGCAAGGTGTACCAGTCACAAGCCCTGATGGAAGGGGAATGAGAACACCGAGTGTCTGCTTACCAGCCAGAAAAGCATAAAAACCAGGTCGTTTGTGCTCCCTGATAAGTTATCAGATGTGATTCATTGGGTTGTATCTCTTTTAGCAATCAGCATGGGCATCTCAGCACAGGGCTTTTTAGCATGCGCAGGGTGGTCAAGGAAAAGCACTTAAGTGTTTATAGAGCTATGTAAGTTATAAATACAGCTGGGATAGCCTTGTGCCCTGCAGGGAAGGCATGGCCCAAAGGAATAACCGCGGCAAAGCGTGTGTTCATCAGAGAGATAACTACATAGATGGCCATCTCACATGGCTTCGTGTTCAACAGGGACTGACAGTGATTGTGTTTGAAAGAATTTGATTGCTGCTGAAGTCACATCTATAAATAGAAACCCAAGAAATCACAGAGTAAGCTAAACTGAAAGCCTCTGACCCTCGCCTTTGACCTCGAGGGTCAGAAATTTAGCATCTTCTGCAAATCTTTAGAAATACTAGTCACATCCAAGGCAGACGATTTGGTTTTAATGAATTCTTGTTATTTGTTTTGTTCATTTAAATATACATATAAACAGAGATACACAATTTAAATTATATCATGGGTATTGTAGCCATAAGATACCATTGGCAATAATTCATGGAGCTGGTATTTTGGATTAATGGTTAGTAAACAGCAAAGAATGTGACTTCATGGAATAAGACTTATGGAATAATCTCGTGATTACTCCTTGGGGTGTACTAGACTAGATCTTATTCAGTAAATGTTGTAATTTTGGAATATATCTTAGTCCAAAACATGGATTAAAGGAGTAAATACAAGCACAAAGGTTAATGTGATGAAAGTCTATCAAAATATTCCCTGAAGTTACAAACTCCGACATTTCATTACAGTCTTGGGCTTTTCCACTTTTTATTATCAAATAAATACCACGATAGCAATGCTCACATTAGAAATAGGACTGCAATTACCACACTTCTAAACAAAGTCCTCCTATGCAACCTGGGTGAATCTAATAAAACAATTATCATGCATCATTAGGATTTAATTTGGACCCTGCAAGCCTCAGCTTACTCTTAGTCACATGCAGCAAAATGAAGAACAGGAAAAAAAATCTTTAAAGCATTTTGCGAATAAAGGCTGAAAAAGCAACGACTACCTGTTCAGGTGGAGCTGGTGTAAAAAGGATCTCCTGGTATCCCGTGCCTGCAAGTCAGCTGAGAGTGAAGATTGAGGGAAGGCATGTGCTTGGAAGCATATTCTACATTATTAAATATAGAATATAAGTAAGTTATGCTCTTCTACATACCTAAAGATCACAGAAAATAAATGAGGCTACCAGAGCAGTCGCTGAATGGCCCACACTGAATTAGAGTTTGACAGTCATGGAAATATTCTGCTGTAATCACCTTCTGACGCCTACAGAAAGGTGAGCAGATGCAGAAGAAAGGAGCAGATACACATTTAACAAAAAGTTGTGGGTGTTCATGCGGGTATCAGAGCTGCGGATTGAAAATTACCACATTCCCTTCTCCTCATGACAGAAATCCAAGGTTTCTTTCCATTACATTTCTGTAAGATGATGCCGTACAAATTCGCATTTCTTCACTGTTTACACTCTCCAGGAGTTAATTAAGAAAAATATGGAAGCAAACATGCACCTGCCTTGCCAGTTTGTTCTGATTCTATTCATAGGAGCACCAAACATGCTGTCCCCTTGACTGTGCAGAGCGCCCCACTGCCTCTGCAGCTCTGCCAGGGACAGCCGGGCACCCACCTGCACAGGGCGCCGCATTGGCAGAGTCACCTTTGCATGTGACCATCCATAAAAATACTTCTTTGTCTTGGTGCTGGGAGTGCACCGAAGGATATATTCCATGATAAAAGGGAAGAGTGAATGAACTGGCAATCATAAATCCACATTTAATGCAGATCCAGCACAGGTTCTTTACACAGGATCACAAAAATACAACAGCCACAGCTCTGTGAAAGTGTCTGTAGATGTAAACATAAATACACACACTTAAAAATACCTCTTCTACCTACCAACACCTACTCCTTTTTGACCTTTCATGAGGATCTATGAAATTTCACTGAATTTACAGTTCACAATTTTGTTCAAAATGGTGACACCGGGGGCAAATCCACTCAATAATTCTGTTAAAGAAAATGTTAAAAACAGTCAGTGCTAATTCATTTTATATTTGACACGAGCACTTTAAAAATTGAACTACTCTAGAAGTCTGTTTAGTGACACACAGCCTCAGGAGATTTTTGTGGCTTTCCCATAACATATCTGTAAATAAAATTCACTTAGATGTTAGCGGAAATAATCAGAAAGTCTAATATAGTTTTTGTAAGAAATACAGGGCCACAACAACATTGGTAATAAGATGATGTGCAACAAAGAATACCCTGTGGCAAAAACGTTCCTTTTCTTTCTGCTAAGGAGATTACAAGGTTATAATTTGTAAAATAAGCATATTCCTGTTAATTAAATTAAGGACTTGGGCTGCATAAGCAAATATCAATCACAGGAGAGAAAGAGGGAGAGGGATGCTGAGTTTCACACATAATTTGTTTCTGGCTACTTAGCAGGGCTATGACAGACATTTGCTAAGTAGAAAGCAAACATTTACTATTTAGTTCTCCTTTCTAGCTAACACCTACAAGCCGCTATTAGCAAAAGCTGCCTCCTTTGGCAGAGAGGAGGGTTTGTTGTGAAAATTTTTCCTTGTGATGGTTTTAAAAGAGCATTTGCTGCTAATTTAAAGATGTGTCAGCGCTGATTAAGTAACAACCATACCCTTATGCTTTTATAAGTTGCAGAACATTTTATATTGCAGCCCTGATTCAGGTTCACTCAAGTGAGTAGGGATTTTTCTGCTGCCTTCAGTGAAGTCAAGCCCTAAATCAGGTGCTGGTAAAGGAAATATATCCAGCATGTGCCCCATCCCGTGGCTGTTCATCTGGCTGGGATTGCACCCATTTCAGACAAAATGGGCAAACAAGCCCTGCACCCCCAGGGGAGGGGGGGAGCTCCTTTTGGGACTCATGGCTCCACACCCCACTCAAGCCCATGTCCGAAACTTGCAGCCTCAGCAGACTGCGCTCAACAAGGCCCCTTGTCTCGGGGAGGCATTAATGGCACTTCCCGAAATGTCAGCAGGGCGGGAGGAACGCTGTGTCACGGCTCGGGCTGCCAGCTGCCAGCGCACCCCCAAACAACGGAGCCGCTTCAGCCCCGGCCTGCAGGAATGCGTGCCCGCCAAGGAGAACGGCGAGGGAGGATGGCACAACTGGGTGGGAACTGTTGGCTGTTTGGAAACCTGTCTAAAGATGTGGCACTCTTCTTTATGTTTCAAAAACGAGAGGATAAAATATTACATTCTTTAATTTATGTGTTTATTAAAAAAAAAAGGTACAACGGGTGAGAAACGTGAAAAAAAAAAGGCATTAAAAGTCTTATTTAGATGGAGGGTTTAGACCACCCTGAGTACCACAGAGGGATGAGCTGATGAAGTGCAGTTACATATTTTGCCACATAAATAACGTTGTAGTTGTCTAAGTGTCTATCCACTGTATTTCCTTTCTATCCCGGGGCAAATCCAGCAGGGTAATCAACCACAGTGCTGTTGACCAAAGGGTATCAGAGTTTAGATGAGCTCAGATATGGACTCACTGAACTGGTAACCGGCATATGACACTTACCACCTGCACCAGCCTTAGTATCAGATGAAGGAAAGAGAGCAAATGTGATGCCTGTTTCCAAAAGGGCTATTTAATAAAAATAGAAATCAGTAAATAATCACCACTGGGCACATTGTTTGAAACCCTAATGGTAAAAAAATTAGTGCAACCTTTGTTTCAAAAAGTCCCTCTAACAAATATTGCCCAGGGCTGAAGAATGATTCTGTGTGTTCCTTTTAATCTTGTTCTGTAGTTATCTGTAGCCAACTACAACCAAACCGACAGGATCCTGGACTAAACTCATCTTCAGTCTGACTCATTCCAGCCAAACTTAGGTCCTTGCGAGTCTCCCCAGAAACACTCTTCCGGTTAAAGCAAAATTTTTGAAGGATGTTGAACACCAAAGTTTTGGGGTTGACCAATTCCTAAATCAGATGGCTCAGCATAAGACCAAATTGGAAAGCAGGGAAACTGCGAATTTGGAAAATGATGTCCTGTGGAGTAAACTCTAATGTTTAAGACAGCAACCTGAAAGCCCTAAACCTGGGGAGGCAGGGAGCTGGCACCAGGCAGCGTGACCAGCACAGCATTTACCTGGGAAGATGTGGCCAACCCTATAAATCAAACAGTGTCTCAAATGCAATGGTATTTTTTTCCCAAGTATTTCAAAAAAGCAGTGAAGGTCATTCCCATTTCTGGGTGAGAACATGCATTTTGCTTTTGAGCTATGACACGAAGAGGTTTGCTTCTATAAAGCAGTTTTTGAATGGTAATGATGTTTTGCCACTTTTTCTGCAGACTGAAGTTGAGTCTAGAAGGAAAAGGTAATTGAATACAGGGGTAGAGAGACTGAAATTAGTAAGATTTGTGTCCAAACTGATCCCCAGTACATCTCCTTTGACTTCCAGGATACCCTCAGCTGTTCCGTGGTGGGCTGGGGGCACTAGGCACGTCAGCCAAGCCTTCCCGTGCTCCTCAGTGGGGCTGGAATGGGCTTCCAAGAACAGCTGCTGGACCCTGGCCGTGGCCTCCCCTACAGCAGCAGGGCAAAGTCTGCAGGGCCAGACTGCTTCTTCTTTGAAGGTGAGTAAAGAGAAAATGAACGAAGCCACCACCAAAGCAAGGTGACAACGTACAATTTGAGGCGAGCTGAGGTAGGAGAGTGGCCCTTGTGAGTGATGGGCGTTCTGCTGGCCTTTTGTTGGGCCAGCTGTGAGGCAGAGCTGTGAAGCCTGCTCGGAGCAAGGTGCCCAGGTGTCCAGATGTGCAGGTGCAAAGCCTGCAGACATCAAAAGGACTGATGTCCAAAGCCATTACCTGAACACCACCCCTGTGTATTTCAAAGGGAAACCAGCTGAGCTTTCCCTGTAATCACCAACTTGCAATGTCCCTTTAATGAACCAGATTGCACGGGACCCTTGTGTCAGCCAAAGAAAGAGGGTGCTGGCATTTCATTTTCCTCTGCTAGGATCCCTCACAGCCCTGCTCTCCCTGTGGGGAATTCACCCAGTTTATCCAGCAGCATCAAGAGGGAAAAGGCAGAGCCAGCAAAGCCACCGCGGGGTATGGTGAGCAAAGCTGTGGGCATTGGAAAACATTCCAAAAACATTGGAAATGTTGGAAGAAGGCCAGTGCTGAATTCTCAGGATAAGGGGAAGCACGAGCTGATAAACTCCTTGTAACTTCATTTGGTATTTTGTAATTTGGTTACACCGTTTTCTGGAGTCACCTCTTAGCTCAGGGTGGTTGAACGTGCCATGAAAGCAACAAATGGGCCTTAGTAAAGTGCCCGCAGAGATTTGATTACTTTGACCAATTAATTAACCTGTGATTGCTTGTTCAAGCAGTAGCCAGTGGATACTTTCTAATACCAACCTAGGTCTGTGACTGGTACCTGTCTCAAATAGAGAAACTGTTGACTTTCTGTATTTAGGATGTGCATGTACACGGCATTTCCTCCCCTTCTGGACAAGTGGATCCCTAATTCATACCCTAACATTTCCGCCTTGGGTGAGTGACCTGCACCTTTAAAAAAGTCTCTGAGTTGTGCTTCTAAAGAGTTCCTGATCAACCACCCACACGAACAATATTTTTCCTCCAGAGTGTGCACAGAAAATGATCTGGCAGTTTCATTTGTAATAGTCAGTGGGTAAAAGGATATGAGTGCGTGCCTCCATGTCACTTTATCTTTTCCTTTCTTACCTTACAGTAGAAGAGAATCAAGAAGGGACAGAGGGTTTCTGTAGACAGGAGATTTAAGGCGCACAGGAGCCTTAACAAAATCCACATGAGGTCTAACAAAATTATTAAGAAAGTATCTTGTCCTGTGATTCTATGGTTGCGAAATTCATTTCAGGATTACCTCCTACTTGCTGCATTGCATTCCAGAAAGGAAGTTGTCTCTTTAAACCCTGTTTCTCTCTTCTGTAGTCCCAGAAATAACTCAAAATGAAGCCAGCTGTAAACAGGGGTGTCTGTCCACAATTTTCCTGAGATCTGTGACCTGCCCCATCTCCCTGTTATGACTTTGAGCAGTTTCCAATTTTCTGGCTGAGAAAACTGCAATTCTCCCAAGAGGGAATTCAGGGGTTTTGCCACTGATTTAATCTCTTTCGATCCACATGTTGGTTTTGATTTCACCTAGCAGCCTGCTTTGCACTGTTACATTGTCAGCTTTCCCGCAAGTCAGTAAGAAGTCAGAGACAATTCCCCCCATAATTTCTTAAACCTACACTTCAGAATCAAAGCAACAAAGAGCTAGATTTGGAATTACTGCACCTGCTGTCTGCCACAAGGGGGAAAAAAGTATTTATTTAAGAAACCAGAAGCTGGCACAGATATCCTGAATTATGCCATAATTGTCCTGAGGTGCTGAGGACCCAGCATCCACACTGGACACGGTTCAAGGGAGTTACTTCAGGAAAGGTCTAACCTGGTCCCACTGGGGGCTACCACTATGTCAGAGGACTTCACTGAGCACAAATCCAGGCCTGGTTTATTCCACAGAGAATTCAGCCCCCCATGCTCTGATGCCACCTACTCCCAAAAGCAAACTGAGGCTCAGCAAGGAGGGAAGTCTTTTCCTTCAAACCATTTCTTTTGACTCAAGCTTAACAGCTGTCAAAACAGACCTTTCTTTACACCACACAGAAAGAAAAGTCTAATTTCACTGAGCTGTAGAGTGACATCCCACAGTCACTCACATGAGCTGCTAACTGGAATAAGTCAATCCACCCTTACCTGTGAGGATCGGTCCTGACAAAAGGTTATTTATTTTCCATTTTCCATATTTGGTCCTTGTGCTTTATTTTTTAACTACCGCTTTAATGAGTAATAAAATCAGTTTTCATTTCTACCTCCATTCATCTTCATGTTTAGGGTCTGGAGAGGTGGCTACAGACCATTCATAGCTCAGCATTAATATCAACATTATATAAATGCAACCTGATGAAACAGGTAAGTTCTAAGCACTCCTTGAAAGCTGGGGGAAGAGGAAATGTTCAGCTCTGTACAAGCAGCCACTGGCTGGCTCACAAACAAGCAGCCTATTTAAAGAACACTGCAAACCCTTTGGACAATGTGCATTTTATTAGGAAAAGGAAGCTCTGAAGAATACACACAGCAGGAAAAAGTAAACGCATTAACTGACTTTAATGCGGATAAAAATGGTGGCGCGGGGAGAAATTCTGCTCCAGAAAGGTCATTCCTTTGCCTCTGCATTCCTTCCCCACATTTACATGCTGCTCGCTGGATTCATCAAAGGTCTTCATTATTCGCTCTTGGCACGCATGAAACAATCACTTTCAGATATAATGACCTAATTACTCAAACAAGACAAATGAAAAAAACCCCAAAACCAAACAACCCAGGCAGTTATTTACTTCAGACGTTAGCGTTTAGCAGCTCTTCAGAAAAGCCATTTAAAGGGCTTGTAGCCCGGAGTTAAACCTCGAGAACCGGGATCACCCGAACAGATGGTGGTTGATGACTACAAGCACTGCTGCTGCTGAGTCCCTGCCATTGTGACTCAGGCTGTCCCAACTTAAACTCCTCTCCCTGTGGACCAGGTAACCAAGAGCTGCAGAACAAGGATGTTTTCACCATGTTTCTTCCCCTGTTTCCTTGTGGTCAATCCCAGCTCATCCTGCATGCCTAGGGCCAGCCCCGGGCTTTCGGTGACACTGGGACCTCTACACAACCTCCACACGAGTAAACTTTACCTTTAGACGGAATTTCTGCACCCTGTATATGTCTTTCTACTTCCTGAGCAGCACAGATGCAAGAAGAGAAAATTCCGGACTGACTATTAGTAAATGGAGGCATAACCAGAGCCATTTATTACTCAGATTTGCTGTGCCTGAAAAGAGACCTGGTCCAAAAGGTGGACCACTCTGGTTCTTCTTTATTTTGTGTTGTTCTTTAGGATGGCACAGTAGTAATGATGTAATTACTACCAGCAAATGTCCCAGTCAGGCAACGACTCATTTAGCACTCACATTATTGCAGAAAAAAAAAATAGATACTGGTTTTATGATGATGCTTATCAGTGCTGTGCTATTTACAGAACCATATAAATTGTCTCAATTAAAAAGAGGTGATTCTGGGGACAAGAATCGGAGTATGAACTTTCGAGTCGAGCTGCACTTTCCCCTACAGACCTGTCCTTTATTTGCCATCCCAGTACCTCGGCAAGTGTGGGATATTCATCCAGTGCCAGGGAATGTTCCCAGATATTATGCTTGAGCCGGTTCTGTTCAGTAGACACCGTTATAGAGAGATCCATCTCGTTTCCTAATTACTAAGCATTTCACACGGGATGGCAAATGGAAGGCTTAAGCCTCTGTGGGATCATACGTGTCTGACCCACAAATAATTGTTTGACACCAGAAGGTTTATTATCTCCTGGCAGGAATGAGCGGCATATTTCTTAATAGGTTCCCCACCCTGGGCAGTGCAAGCCTCCCTTTGAAGAGTGTCTCTATGGTAATTGATGTTAATGAGCAGCAAGTGAAGGAGAAACACTGGGTCACCAGGTAGGAAGCCCCCCAAGAGATAATCTAATTACTCTCCAAAACAAATTACTTTCAACCAAAACAAATTACTTTCAATCACTCTGCAACAGATAAGATCGGTGGAGGGGGCTCAAAGCTGATGACAGCTGGAGACCGAGGCTTCACGAGTTTATGGATTGATCGCTTTTCTCTTCGGTGGTTTTGTTGAATGACAATGGAGTGACAGAAAACTGGAGCCAAGAATTGAGCTCCCTTTCATTTCATTCAGATGGATACGGAGGACCTGCCAGCTCCGTGCTCGTTGCTGGGTGGCTCATTGATCTGAGACTGGAAAAGCTGGAGCCATGTGTGCCCACAGCTGTAACGGCAGCAAGACTCTCTGGGAATAAATGTGCAGCCTGGGCGACTACAAAATCCACTCCTTGTGCATCTTGTTGTGTGAGGAAGGGAAAACCTGACACTGTTGCTTTTTTTTGCATGCTCATAAAGATGTGAGGCAAAATGGAGTCTTAATTCTCATGAAGCCTTAAGAGGACTGAACTACAAATATTAATTTAAATTGCAGCTCTAAAGGAAATGTAAGTCAGGCAGTTGGAGTGCGGGGTGAATGATTAATTAATAGGGTTTTATATCTGCTATTTGCTGTGTAAAGGGTTGCCATTGCTGCCTGTGCGTGTGTTTGAGAAAAAAACATAAATTCGGAGATTACTGTCTTTTGAGAATGGGGTGCTGGCACTGCCTCTGGAGCCATGGTTTGGAAGGGTTTATGCAGGGCTCAGGCACAGTTCTGTTGCTCTCAATGCCGTTAGTATTGGCTGCGTCCTTCTACAATACTGTACGATCAATGGAACATCTGCCTGGCTGAATCCAAACCACATCTGTGTCCTGCCAGGCCAGGGAAAGGAAAAAGGGCATCTCCTGCCTTGCAACAGCAGCTCTTCCTCGGGGAGAGGCTGCAGTGGCAGCGATCAGTAGCTGCTTTGTGACAGGCTTTATCTGCCGGAGGCCTCTGATAAAGAGCAATAGACAGGGCTCAGGGAGCCTCTGCTGTGGATTGAACCCTCGGTGCCCCACACAGGGAAGGGAGAAGGACTCCTGCCCTGCTCTCGAAATGTTCTGGAACAGGTTAAATTCTGAATTAATTGAGCTGTATGTGTGTGTGTGGTGTGTGATTATATCCTTACAACTCCCTTGGCAAAAGGAGTGCCCAAATCAAGAGATCCACAGCCAAGATTGTACGAGCTGCACACTGATCCACGATCCATGAAAGAGGCACCCTGAATTCCACTTCTTCATCCTCAGCACGCCTGTCTGCTCTGCTCACTTCAGGAACTGAGGCCTCTCTGCCTCTGGTCGTGCAAGGATCTTCCTGGTGCCTCCAGACATGAAAGGACCAGAGGCAATGGGGAGGTCCCACTTTTGGCTTGAAATGTTTAAGGAATTTTGTTTTCAGAGAAAGAAAAAAAAAAAAAGATGCATTTGACATAAAAATATTTGGTGTTTAAAAATGGTACAATAGAATTGTTGTCATCATTATATGTCTGATCACAGTTACACATAAAAGATACTGAGTTTAATTCTGCTTCTTACATCAAACCAAGGTACACAACACACAGTAGCCAGACAGCAGGGGATTCTACATTCCTTCCAGTATTTGTGATGTTTGGACAGAAAAATACCTTGTTATAATGCAGATATTTCATTTCATTTTCATTTTCAGTGGTGCTTCAGATTTTATCTCTTGCTTAAACAAGTTATTTAATGAGGCTGAATTACTTTCAGAGTAAGACATCCATTACTCACTCTTTCCCTCACTAGTCAGACGTGTAAAACCTAAGTAAACTTGAATTACTTTCTAAAGACCATCCAGGCTCTTTCCATGCTGATTTGTTCTGCTTCTCTTACTTTCAAATGGCCTTTTAATTGGCCATTAAACTAGGAAATTATGGCTGATTAGGATCAATCCAAATGCAATGTTTTGGATGGACTGGCTATTTGAATACCATTCTTTTAGATCCCGAGTTACTTCTGCTTTGTCAGCTAAAGGTCACTCTTAGCTGCATTGGCAGGATGCTTCAGTAACCTCTGCCCTTCAATTCCTGACCCCAAATGTGCCACAGCCACGTTCGTGGCAGCAAAGGGGACCAGCTGCAAGAGGGAATATCAGAGAAAGTTACTCGGTTTCCCAGTCCATGGCAAACTGTGCAGCTATGCCCAGGCTGTGGTTTAGACTTCATTTCAGGTGAAAATTATTTCCCATGACCTCCAGGAGGAAGAATAGTTTATTAATAATCTTCATCTCTCACCCCTTGAGCAAAGCCATTGTCAAAACTTCCTCCATGGCTGTCACCAGTGTTAAGGATGGAGTCTGGGTGTCTTCTGAAAAGGGACGCAAGGTATCACCCCACTTTTTAAAATCCAGGTGAAGGAACTCGGTGCGCTAAACAGATTTTGGGAGAGTTGCACGAGAATTTTATTTTTTCTAAGATATTTCTCAAGGGTTTTAGGCCCAGGGTATGAGCTGGAGTGAGAGGTTAGACTTCTGTTGACTCAGATGAACCGTTTTGCTCTCCAGAAGCTGAGGATACATCTGTGTGCAAAATATTCTTAACAGCCTTAAATCATCGGGAAAACTTTGTACCACATTTTCGAGTTTACATTTTTTCAGACTGTTTCATAAAGGGCTTCATCGTCCCCGTCCTTCCTGCAGCATCACCATAATCACAGGTGATGATAGCAGGTGAATAAGCACTTGTGGGCTGAATTTGATAATCATTTACATCTCTAAACAATTTATACAGTTCTGTTGGTGCCTTGCCATTCCTAGTAGTGATAAGCAGCAGTGTAGCATGAAATACAAGACAGCAAAAGAAAACTGTGAGTCGCAGCTGGCTTCCTTAACTCCATTTCTAACTCTTTTACTCTACAACATGGTAAATTGTTGTAATGTGTTCAGCACACACTTATTTTTATCTGCTCTCGATCAAGTATTTGAAGCCCAAATAAAATAAAATAAAATTAAAAATAAAATAATTTCTAAAAAATTTTAAAAAAAATTTTTAAAAAGTGCCACAACTATCTAAAGTGGAAGTTCCCCAGACAGGTATAATTTTTAATTTTCACATCCTTCAGTCTTAACAGGACTGAGCCATCCAGAACTGACCTGTGTAGGGACAATCTGTCCCTCTGGGGTGGTCTGATTATTGGCATCCCATAACAACTCTCCCACAGTTTCTCAGTTGAGCCTAACTGATTCTAGCTAAAACACCACTTAGATGGTCACAAGCATAATAAATACCTTTAGTGATGATTTATTATCATTATCTTCCTGACCAGAAGACTTTGTAGTGTCCATTTTACAACACGTCAGGATTATTATCATAGGTGTTTTTGAGAAAACATCTGCCGTTAAGCACAGGTGTAATCACATTTCTGAGGTGGTTTAACTTCACGGGAATGGAGGCGTTCAGAGCCTCACCAAACAGACAGGCACAGCTAAACCCCTTTCATACCTCTCCTTCTTACTTCTGACTCCCAAAAAATCATCACCTGAGTGCCCCGGGTCAGTGTCCTTATTAACAATGCAGCTCCAGTGAAAGTTAGACCTCTGTGGAACAAACTCATCCCAGATTTCACTCGGTGACACTGTTCCGGGGTCAGGTTTGTTTTATCGGGCCTGTATTGATCTTGTTGGCAAAGTCTCTGCAAATCCTGGCTTTGCCTTTCCTGGCTCTTTAGGAGTGATTTTGTGGGAATTGTCCCTATATCAGGCTGAATAAGACCACCTGATTAATTCTGCCTTGTCCAGATGTATTTGTACAGGGCCACAGCTCTAAGTATGCACTCTTGCAAGTTTGAAGCATTTCTGGTATATCTTCTTCTGCTGGCCCCTTCTCTGTCTATTAAATGAAAAATATTTCCAGTGAAGCTGGGACTTGTCATAAAGACAGCACTGTTTAGTCACTGACAGGAAAAGAATACAGGTAAATGCTCCAAGGATGCCACATTTGACTGAGAAGTTGGTGATCTAGAACTACCTTCTTCTGGAAAAGCTTTCCTCGTGGTTTCCATAAACACATTGTGTAAACAAAGTCCGGGGGCATTACTCCCTAGGTCAAGCTGGAAATCAAAATGTAATCTGTTGGCAAAGAAACCTGCAATTATTCATCTCTGTTGCAGGACGAAGGTTTGCTCAAAACATAATAAAAAACCAGCTTTTGTTGGTTTAATGTAAATAAGGTGCTGGAGAGGCACTGTACCAAATACAATCCCATAAAATCAGTAAGGTTTCTTCTAAAACAGAATTATAAAGGATTTCATAGCACACAGAAGAGATGGGGTGGATGAAACACTTCTAAAACTTGAAATAATGGCTTGCAGTGATGAAAAATAAAACACCTTTAGGCTATTTGAAGCTGATGGGAATTTTGTGAGCTTTAGAGCAGACTTCACCAGAAGATATCATTTGGCTGTGCAAGCTCCAAGT
This sequence comes from Pomatostomus ruficeps, assembly GCA_013400735.1. NCBI lineage: Eukaryota > Metazoa > Chordata > Aves > Passeriformes > Timaliidae > Pomatostomus > Pomatostomus ruficeps. The sequence goes on from VYZT01031179.1 coordinate 433,716, forward strand.
CGATTCCAGGCTCAGCGTTGCTCTCCGGAATGCACTGACTGATAGCAATGGCGGAGGAAGCATTAGATAACAGAATGGTGAGAGATATTTGAAATTAGTTGTCTGGCTGTGCTCATTGGAAAGAACCAGCAACAACACACACAAATTACAGCTGCAACAATCTCCCTAGCGTGTCGACCTTCCTCAGCAGAGCGGTTTTAGAAGCAGAACACCTCTGGAAGTGGATCATTTGGAAAATCCATAAGTGTCTGATGCATTTGAATCCTACAAATTCAGTGAGGACTGTGGTATCAGGGGAGAGACCCAGTGAGCGCCCGTCCCATCCTAAGACATCCTGTCAGTGGGTGCACGCAGCGGGAGCTGTGGAATCTCAGTTCTGCACTCATTCACAGCCCGGGCAGAAATATTGTCACCTCCATGCCTCTTGGATTGCAGAAGCAGCTGGGAAGCAGAGCAGTCCCTGACATATGGTGGAGCAACCTCTCCTTCTTAGGCAGGTTTTTTAACTTGTGCCGTGCTGATAAGGCTCTTTATAGAACAGGCTCGTGCTCGAATAACTGCGTATCACAGGGTACTGTGTCTTCACTCTTGCCTTCCCTCATTCTCTTGACATATTCCTCTCCACCAGAAGCAAGAGAAAAGGCTGGACTGCTCTGCTGGCCCTCTGCCATGGGTAAAATAGTTTTCTTTTCTCTGTCACTTCTGGGATGACTGGCAGGAGCTACAGCAGAAACCAGAAACCAGCGGCATTAGCACGGACATCTCCAGCCCTGCTTGGAACCTGACTGCCCTCAGAGTCTTTGCAGCCTCTGTAATCCTCCCACCTCTGACTTCAGAGAAAAGGGGGGCAGACTGACAGATCTCTTCTCTAAAGTAATACCGGATCACACTCGTGTAATCCCAGCTACAAAACCTGCAGGAGGTCCCAAAGGCACCCCAAAGGAAGCAGAAAGTCTTCCATGTTTCTGTGATATTTTCCTCTTCCTGCAGTGACGTGTACAACCAAAGCTTTCATGATTATATTCCAAAGGCATTCCTTAACTGAGAAAATATTTCTTCATCCTAAACGCATCCAGTTTATCACATTTGGACCCTCACTCAAGGCTTGAGTGATGCACCTATGTAATTTTTCCTTTGATCTCCACCAAAGGGTAGCCTGCTATGACCAACTTCAACTCCTGGGTGGCTTCTTGCCCTACTTCCGAATCATTTTTGTGGCCACCTTCCTTAGTTTCTTTTCAGTTGGTTTCAATGATGTCGGTATCCAGTAAGGCACAAGCCCTCTGTTATCTTCTTGGTGTGTCCCAGGAACTCTGGATGGTTGACTTTTAATTATAGCTAACTATGTTTTTCCAAAACACATTCACTTCAACCTCATTATTACCGAAAGCTGGACTTCTTGTTCTGCAGAAATTGCATTGGGACATTGAAAAGTGCAGTGGAAATAAATGATTCATTGCAACAGGTGAAAATGCTTTTGCAATTGTGTACTGTTTGGTCAGGAGGTATTTTTGTTCTGTACGACTTTCCTTCTGGGTTTTTTGTTGTTCTTCCTATCCTCTTAAAAGCAAAAAATCCAACACTACCAGGTTTCCTTGTTGCAGGAAGCAGGTCCAACACTGGAAATGATGGTGGGATTTACCCTACAGTACATTTGTTCTGCAAATATATTTTTTTTCCCCTACAAATGCATTTGTAGGAACATGTAAAGACGTGTGTCTTTCTATTGAACTTTGGTAAAAGATGCCAATAACTGATAAAGTTCAGTGACACAGACAGGAACTGAAATGAAAATCATGTGTTGCAACTCTTGTATTTTGAAAACAGTGACATTCATTAGCTCATTTATCTCTAGCTAAAAATAAGGCCCTGAATCTGAGTTAATCATCTAGGCTTTTTTTTTCTTTACAGAGGCAATAAAGAAATGAACACTTCCAGGTTATATTTAACCCATATCTCTTCAGCAGCTATTTTGTGATAGGATTGGTACTATTCAGTCCAATTAAGTGTTTGCGGGCACTTACCTCTGTCAGGGACTACAGGGGAACATGGAAAAATTATTTCGTTTGAAACCTTCCCCTAACAAGAGAGGCCATTCAAAAAAATTAGTTCAGTGCTTCATTTTCATTTTAATTTGATTAGACACGAACGCTTTAACATCAGCCCATATTAGATCAGCAACAGCAACAACGAAAATAATTTTTAAAGGCTCTCCATCAATTGTTGGGAAATTCTCCTTTATAGCCAGCTTTTTCAGTGATTTGAAATACCATTTAGTGCAAGTGATTCGTCCTTTCTGCCTCAATTTTTGATCTTCACAGAGATGAATGAACAAGTTGCAAGCATCAGTTCCTTACTGCTTGAAAGAAGTCTGAACTCCTTGATGAAGAAAATAAAACTTACGATCATGATTATGATTCTCACTAGAGTAGAGCACAAGTAGTGATCATAAAATAGCTTCTATTCACTGAGATGCACAGAAAAATTGAGCTAAAAAAGCCTTTCAGATTCATTTCAGCCCATAACCTCTGCGTGTGTGGTGGGTGCTCAGGACCTTGAAGAATGCCAGGATGAGTTACATGCACAACTGCTGTGGGGCCCAGGGTGGTGGGGCAGTAGCTGCCTTTGTAGCAGCCATGTAATAACACTGCAGAGGAAAAAAAGAATTAGGGACTTGCATGCCTTAGTATTATTTACTGGGCTGATCATATTGTGAACTTCCGTGATGTAGGAAAGCCCAGAAATGGCAGGAAAGCCCATGATTTGGAGGATGCAGCAGGAGACACCTGAATGAGAAGTGGTCCTAGTCCTTATTAATTATTCAGCAACCATGCAGAGAAAAACTAGGGTCTCTTCTGGGTGTCTCAAGTCGATCACCAAAAAATGCCCAAAGCTACTCCAAAGCAGTAGCTGCTTTTGAAATGAGTGCTGAGATTCAATCCCTCAGTCCCAGCGAGTTTGTTACGATCATTCAAACTCTGATCAATGTCATTAACCCCAGTTAAATACACCTTGAATGCAAGGCATCATGCTACAAGCCTCTGTGTTTTTGCATGGCCTTGTCTATGTGCTCATCCTCACTGAGCTAAGATTTCTCATGAACAAAATTATTTGTGTGAGTGTTTGCAGGAGGAAGATGCAAGTGTAGGGACAAAAGGGTGAAGGCAAACAAGTAGCAAAATATAAAAAAAAGTATGTGGAAGCTGACCAAAGCTTTGTTGTTTCAGAGAACCTGCTGAGGAGGTGGGGTTATGTCTTGTTTAATAGTTATTTAATGTCCTGTGGAGAAAATATTTTTTTCGTTATGAAATTATCCGTTTTCTCTTTCGAAATCTGAGATAATTCCTTTAATGATCAGTTTGGATGTACAGCAGAAAAGTCAACAGCAATCCCTTTAAATACCTCTTAGATGCAAATAGGGTGTAAAACCCCCAAATGTGTGGGTTTGCTTCTTTCCATCTCTCCTGGTGCACTCGCTGAGCGAGCTCCCTGGGAGGAGCCCACGGGGAAAAAAATCCACGCGCAGACCAGAAAAAAAATTCTATTTGAAGCTTAAATCGGGCGATGCAGTTTTACTTCAAGCATGATTTCTTCCCCCCAGTCTCTGTGTAAGAAGTGGGGCCGAATAGGAGCCGGAGAGCTCCCCCGGCCGCGGCTCCCCCGAGGCGAGGCAGCCGCATCCCGGGGGTCAGGCTCCATCTAGTGACCCAGCCGGGGATGGCCGGGCGGGGATCCAGCCCGGAGCCGTGCCGGGACACCCGGACCGCGGGTACCTGGCCGGACCGGCCTCTGCAGGGCCGGACTGGGCTGTACCAGCGCCGTGTGCGGCCGAGCCCCGCCAGCTGCCCGGACCCGGGAGCGGCCGCCCCGCTCCCCCAGCGCCCGGCCCCTGCCTGGAGAGGCGAGCCCAGGTTTAGGCAGCAGCTCTTTGGTTTCTGAAAGGAGAAATGAAATACAGCACGGGCGAGGGCGAAGGCAGGGGCTGAGTCGCGGCGGGGAGCGGGGGTGGGCTGGGTACACACACGCCCACCCTCGCTGCCCGTCCCGGCGGCACATCGGGGCTGCGGGGCGTGCAGCGCCCCGGCACCGCGGCCGGAGCCTCGCGGGAGCGGAGAGCAAGGAGGTGCGGACGAGAAGGAAGCGGCATCAGGGTGTCCCCTGCGAAATGATGTCACCCGCTCAATATTTTCGGGGGGAGTGACCGATGCGGCTATGAAATGGGCTTTATATCGGATGCGGCCGGATCGATGGGGCTGATAAGGGCGAGCTATAAAAGGCCGGGGGGCGGCTGCGGCCGCGCTACAGCCCCGAGGAGGCGCCGCGCCGGGATG